>JADRCD010220097.1:0-21858 GCA_019843815.1 Montemys delectorum
TATTACAACTTACCTTGGTCATATTCACCCCTCTCTCCTTTCCCCATACTTATCCTCACACCCACAGATAAATATAACTATCTCCTCTCTTAAAAATTACTTTGATTTGCAGCAGTTGGAGGCCAGAAGAGAAATCCACAACTGCTCAAATGCACAGAAACATCTGACTGTGTGGTACCTGTCCACAGTGATCTTTTGTCAAGCTTAGTTTTTGCCAGAGATATAGTGTAATAGATTTTGTATGTTAGAAAAACTTAAATCTTTTGACATTATTTATTTTTTGACATGATTATTATATTGATTAAATATGAGTATATTTTATAAAACTTGATTGGGAGTTTAGCTTTTGACAAACAACTAGCTGAGGCAGACTAGCTATACATCTTCCCTTTCTCATCTTGTGCAATGAGGACATGGTATATGAACATATGAAATTTTATACAGTCCCATCTGACTCATGAATGCTGAAAGTGATAACAAGTTTGTAGTGAAAATGAACTAGAAAAACCATAACAGCATTTCTAATTCTTATATATTATCTTATGCTTCTGAAGGAATTTATAAAAATACATGTAACTCCCACACTAAATCTTTGAGGTTAAATGCATTTTAGTTTTCCTGACCGTCAAGTTTATCAGAGCTTGGTAGATAGTGTAGCTCCAAGTATGGAGAAAAATCTCTCTCTCAAACTATTCTAGATCTTAGCGAAGACCCTGCCTTTATTCATTGCATTATAACTCAGTTGAAATCCACCCATCTATCCACAAAGCCATTTAGCCTTCCATGAATCCCTCCAACTATCTATCCTTTCAGTATATAGTAACAAAATTAAGATAATTATCTTCATTATTAGAAGATAATCTGTCACATTCTGCAAACACTGACATAAACAAGTCCCTACATTGTCTTCAAAGAGTCTAGATTCCAGAGAGTGGTGTGAAGAAACGATAAGATCCTAGAAGCCAGTTGAGGTGAGTTTATGGCAGTAACAGAGTTTGTTTCTTGTCAATTATTCTTTTTACTGCCCCACTATATGAAGATGCTCAGACTCTCCCTACCACATCACTTATTTCTTAGGTGTCTGTGAAGCTCCTCTTTTCAAAGACATGCAGAAAGTGTGTATGGCTTGGAAAATGGTTTCTCAAATGTGGGCAGGTATAGATGAAACTTTCCTTACTGTCTATCCAAAGCAACTTCTGTTGACTGAGCTTGCTGGGTGACAATAGTATGGTCATAACTTCTTTAGGAAAGGTAAGAAACAGATAACATCTAAATGCCTAATAGATATCCTGCAGATTCTGTCTCAGACCCTGTCCCTGCTGCTAGTAGCAGCCAGTGTTCACTGGGCAGAGGACTCTGAGTCTTCCCATGCCGTTTGTACATTCTGTGATTTCTCGTATTAGCACCTGTCACTGGCAGAATCAGCTTTTCCCCTAGAGGCAGAGTCCAGGTCGTCTTCTGTTTTTGAGAAACTATTGACCCAGGTCAGAACATAGAGTCATGATGACATTTACAGATGGGCATGAATGTTGTCCTGGTACACTCTTGAAGTTGCAAATAATCCAGTGGATATAAAATTGATAACTCAGTGTATTTAGTCAGATAAGGAAAGTAAAATTTGTATTGCTTAAGAATATTTTATCTGCGTTTATTTATTTATTTGTTTGTTTATTTAGTGTGTGTGTGCACGTGCGTGCATGTGTTTGTGTGTGTGTTTGTGTGTGTGTGTGTCTGTGTGTGTGTGTTTGTGTGTGTGTGTGTCTGTATGTGTGTGTGCGTCAGTCAGAGGTTTGCAAGGAAAGACAGACATCCTTGAGTTGGTACAGGACACACCTAGACACCAAAATCTCAGATCAAAGGAGTTTTATTACCTCAGAGGAGGAAGCAATGGGGGCAGTTGCAAAGGCAGACAGAAAGCAGCAATAGGGAGTAGCAAGCCAATGTTTTCTGCAGGAGTGTGGTTTTAGAAGAAAAAGGGGGAGTAAGTTGATAAATCCTGATTCGACATATTAACCAAATAAAGAATTTTGATTGTTGGACCTAGGTGTTTAGTCTCAGGCATGAGTCAGTGACAAAATAAGGGAATGGACCTTGGGGGCTAGCTTTCAGAATGCCATCTAATGGTTTTTAGTAAAGAAGAGGGAAGACATGTTGGTGCCATGTTTGCCATGCTCTGGCTTACTGGAGCCCTTCAAGTATCACCTGCAGCAATCAGATATCATTTCTCTTCATGTGAGTTTGAGGGATCAAACATAGGTTATTAGTTTTGGTGGCAAGTGTCTTTTACTTTCTGAACCATTTTGCCGCAATCTGTACTCTGTACTATTTAGCAAAACACACACACACACACACACCAAAATATATATCAAAAATGCCTCTAAGTATTTTTGTTGACAGTGCTGATATCAAGAAAATATTTTTCCTTTCCTTTCTTGGTTTCTTTGTTTCTTCCTTATATTTCTGTTTTATTTTATGTTTTTATTTAAGATAATGGAAGTATTACACAAAATGATAATCGTGATGAATCTAGATTCCAAAGAACTTAAAACATAGCCATTAGAGTGACTTTGTGTGACAGTACTAATCTAATACTGTTTAGATAAGTAACAGAATTTAGAGAGAACAGTGCTATATTACTATATCTTATGTGCCAAGTCAACCCAGCTAATGAAAACATGGACTTTCAGAATTGAAATGTCTTTAGTATGTAAAACTTAATTGAATTGAGAATGAGAATTATTTGAAAGGTAAAGCATTGATTAAAAGCTGACAATCAAGCATACTTAATGTCACATGTGAATATTACTTATATCTGGCTATTACTCAGCTTTTTGTCACTACAATGAAATGTGAGTGACTACTCATAAAGGAGATCAAACACATCTAACTGTGGATTTGAGGGTTCCGTGGTATTTTGTCTGTAAACTCTGTGAGGGCCATGGAGGATGATGGACAGCAATGATGTCTGTGTCAGGGCTCAAGTGTACACAGGTTGACTCAGAAATGTAAAGAGTATCAGAATTCACTTTGTTGCCTTATTTTAATAGGTATCAGAACTCATGACCAGGTCTCACTTATTAAAGGGTCCGCAGAGCTTCCTAATATCACTGCCATTCACACTAAGTATTCGGCAATACTCACTGTTTGGGAACACTCAGCTATGTAGTAATCATATAAGTAGGTTCCTTTAATGTGGCCTTTATGTGTAGAGGATGAACAGAGCACAAAGCATTTCCTAAGATGAGAAGACTTCCAAATTCAGTCTGTAAAATGTGAACCTGAAGCACTTGTTTTCTATAGTAACCTCACTGGACACACTCATGATCTGGCTAATAAAAGCCAAATCAACTAATACAATACAGGGGATTTCAACTATTATTTCTTGAAATACTATATATATTGCTAATATATAATTATGTCATTATCTAGTCAAACTAAAATAATGGTAATATGAAGGAAGAACTCTTATTTTCTTTGCTGTGTTACTGATATGTACAATTGGCTTTGAAATGTGTAAGTGTAATTAGCCTTCACTATTAATAACTATATTTTGAAGTTCAAGTTTTGTAGGGTACTATATTCTTATGGATAATTTAAAATATTCTATTAAGAAATAGAATATTCTTATAAGAAAAAAGATTTCTTAAGCAGTTACCTACTCTAAAGAACTTTCCTAGAAATAACCCATGCAAAGGATGAGGTAGATAATGTTTATTGGTGTGACAAAATGTACTAAGTCAGATATTCTGTCCAGTATGTTATAATTTGAATGCTGGTGATACCTGAGTATCATCGTGTGATGTACACCAACAAGAAAATTATTCCAAGATTTAAACCTCTGAAATAAACTTCAATGATTCAGCAAAGTTAGAAAACTGTAGTTCCTGTGTGGATTGGCTTGTCAATCTTCTAGGTTGCTGTTTTAAGTGATCTTCATATGGAGGAAGTTGAAATGCTTCTTCATGCACATATGAGACTGAGGAAAAAATGTTTGCAACTTAAATGGAAGAACTCAGTTTCCACAGCCTCTTATGGTATACTATAGTGAACAGGAACTTTCACTGTTATGATGCATGATCTAATGTTACAGACCTAGTAATAGTTAAGCCTCACAAATCAAAGCATGAGTGTCATATTTATCAAGAAACTACAGATACTGTTAATAGTCTGAATGCAGTGGTTTCACTAAAATGGAACAAAGAAAACACCAGTGAACACAGGGGAGGGAAAAACTAATGAGGCTCTACACCAAGAGCACAGGTCATTGAGTAAAATGGAACAGGAGAAGTGATCCAGTGACAAAGAGTAACTTGTAAAAACATACACAGAAGTAACATTGTATGGGCCTAATAGGTTATATTTAGGGATATGTATGCATATAGAAGTACAAATATTCATGTGATAATAACTGATGAAAAAAGAGATCATGAGTTTGAAGCAGAACTCTGCAGGATGTAAGGGAAAGTTTGGAGGGTTTGGATGGACAAAATGGAAGGGAGAGATGTTATATTACAATCTCAAAAATAAACAAAAGTAAAGAAACAAATTAAAAATGTAACTCAGACCATTAACTCACAGAATAAGTCTTTGGAATAGGTTACAAGTGAATTGTGCTAAATTTGGTAAATATAAGACTTATTTAGATTGAATTTTAAAAAGACTAAAAATGAATAACCTGGATTTCAAATATGGTATTGCAATTTCTTTTTAGTATTTTATTAATATACTTGTGTTAACCTTGTTTCTCTAGCATGAGAGCAACTAAAATATAAACTGGACAATGAGTCAGGAGCTCATCCCGAGCAGAGGCTTATCCTCTGCCCACCATTGTTAGTTGCCTGTAGTTCTTTGTGTAGGGGTGAAGCCAGGCAAACTAAGCCCCTTTCCATCAATGTCCCTTGATGTTGTCATTGTTATGGTCAGCTAAACCATATGAATGCAAACAACGGAACGTGGACTCAGGTTGCATTTATATTTATAATGATAATGATCAAAGAAAGAGAGGGGATTGACGTGAAAGTTAGCAGACAGACATGGGGAAGGTTAGTATTTGCGAGGCCTGAAGGAGGTAAAGCAAAGGGGGTGGGGTTATGTAATTTCATTTCTATTAAAAATATTTTTAAAAGAAATTATAAAGATCATTTAGAAATACATTTTTCCTATGATTAGCAAGAATGTTGGTTCAATTTAGGTAAATTACAGTCTACTTGTTAAATTTGAAACCACAAAGATTGACACAGAAATGTTCATCCAATTTGTCAATATGAACATGTAGGAGGCAGATCCCTACTGCATACATTACTCTTTGTGTATGGACAAATGTAAGGTTTAAAATTCTGTGTAATTATGATCATACACGTTATTGACCTACGTGATTCTTTTACTTGATGCATCAAATTGCTTTATGCTATGGCTTTTCCAATTGCACTTACATTTATTTAAGTGTAATATAGTTCCTGAACTTAATAAGATATATTTGCTTCTGTTCTGTATGTCTTAATTTATTTTATAATATTTATATGATTTTGTAAAATTTATTCATATAGGAATGATTGTAAATCTTTTATGCTAGGTTATTTGGAAGGTACTGATTGAATATAAAAGATTCAGAGAAAACTATCATAAAATGGTAACATCAAAATTGACAAAAGTAACAAACTAATTCATAGAAAAACCAAACCAAAATTCCAAGACATATGTGAAGAGATACTTCAACTCTTTAGTGTAGCGGGAATATTTAAAAAATGAATCCGCCCTGCAAACTGCCTTTCCCTCCAGGCCATGTTCTTACGTCGGTCCTGACTGGCAACACCAATTAACAACATCATCTCGCTTACATGCAACACCTTACACACCCCCACAACCATTCGTCTAGCTAGCGCCTAGTACCCGGTAGATAATGCCTGACTCTTAAGGCTTTAATATCCAATCAGGTTTATATAATAATAAGATCACAATTTACAAGATGCCAAAACAATAATTTCAGAACCAAATAAATAAGACAATATTTAAACCCAATTAATATATTTTGTAAAAACCTTTGCTTGGTTATATAACCATGTGGGGGTCTGACTCTTCCTCCTCTTCTGACTCCATGATGATCTCCCCTCTCCCCCTGCTCCTGACCTTTCTCCTCCTCGAACTCTAGCTCCACCTCTCTATTCTTGTCCAATCACAGGCCTGTCACTGCCTTAATGTGATTGGACAGAGGAAAATGCTGAAACATTTTAGTAATCATATGAAGGAAAACTAAAGTAATGGCAAGCTATTTATATGCATTATGAAGGCATTCACTAAGAAAGGTTGGTCATACAAATTATTGGTAAGGACATAGCTATTCTAGAACCTTTAATAAGGCTATTTTGGAAAGCAATTAGACATCACTTGACAAAACCTCATTCTTGCCCAGTCAGTGAATTTCTGGGTAAAAATCACAAAGAGCATGCCACGTGATTCCAAAGGAGGTATATGGGACACAGCATTTCTGTGTCTTGGAACCTCTTAACACTGCCATGTTCAGGCTCTTGGTCTTTCTATGGCCTGACAGCACCTATGGACACTTTCCTTATATATGGCTTATAAGCACAACTTCTGTTATTCATTCCGTGTGCTGGCTCAGTCCACAGGGCAAAAGCAACTGGGTATGGCAGTCCTTGGAGGGAAGTCCTCTCTGATTAGCTGAGTGGATCTCACCCACACACAGGCTAATTTCTCCTCTTTTTTGTAAGACCTTTCCTGTGTTTTTCATATATGTTCATGTTTTGTGCTTATGTTCCAGTAGAACATATTGTTTTATGTATTTTGAGTACTAATTGATTTATTAATCCAAGATCTCTCTAGGCATTAACAGAGTCTTGGAAAACTTTTTAGCCTGTAATCAATATCTTGAGATTTTTATTCTTTAACATTATATCTCTTTTATTTATTTTTCTAACTTATTCTCCAATGTCTGTACTTAACTGAGCAATTTAACTTTTCGTCAATTAATTTCTCTTTCTACATAAAATTTTAATGTTTTAAACTCTCTACTGATACCTCTACTGACTTCTAGAACTGTGTTGATGTGTACGGAACATTACTATTTGAAACAAATTTGTAACTTTTAACATATATAAATGCTAATTTGTCCTGTGGCAAATAACAGTGGACATACATCTACCCACACAGAGGGTTGTGACACAAAAAGGTAGTTAGACATGGAAAGCACCTGGACAGCAGTGTGACCACAATAGCAAATCTTTACCCTTCTAGCCCTAATTTCTGTGGGAACCTAGTATTGTCTTAGCTTTTACTCTTCTCATGAAGTCATTTATGTTTCATCCCCACTATGGTCATATATTTTCATATATTTTCTATTGTTCATATATTTTCTCTTTTGTAGCTTAAAACACACAAAAGAACAGTAGTAGAATGTTGAGATAGCTCTCTACTCTGATACTGTGTGAGTGGGAGATTGCTACACTTCAGTGAGAAAATACTGGAATAAAGATGCTACAACAGGATACCACTCAGAATGACACATAAAGAAAACACTTTCACACTACAGTGCCTCTTCTCCAGGTCATCGGGCTGTAGCACAGCATTCTAAAGGAACAGACTAAGACAGAAATGAAAACTGTATTTTTCAGTTGAAACAATATTACTGTCTTTTCTTTTAGGGGTTGCTAAGCATATTTAGTCCAGGACCAAACACCTGACAAACCATCACTGCTGGCACAACAAATGCCTTTACTTTAGGATATCTTTTAAAAATTTCTTTGTTGCATTGTGAATTTTTTAAATGGGGTCAAAAAATGGCATTACTCATGTCTAATAAGAAGTCCTCCAATACTTGGTAGCCTACTTCCGAGCAAAATCACTTTTACTCAAATAAGTAAATGGAGGTAAGTCCCTTCCTCCCATAAGCCACTTCTCTATTGGTCTTCCCTTTCATTTTATTTTACCTTTTATTTTTCTCTTCAAAGAGAATATCTCCTGTGAATGGACTCTGATAACACTTCAACATGAGGAAAAGCACATACCCTGGTGATGGAAAGTCTGTTCTTATCCCAGCCTATTGGGAAATGCCCCATGACATGTCACTCTTCTCTGGAAAACTGAGACTAATTTAAAGATAAATTGTCCAAAGCTACTGTGAAGCAGAAGGTAAGATAAAGTTAATAGGAGTGAGATTCAATTTATAAAAATCTGATTTACCCACAACTTTTCAGTAGTACCTTTATAATGTTAAACAAGGAACATTTGTACTGAAGGGAACAATACATTTCTTAAACATTCATTATGAAAAGAAATAATATTGTGAAGACAGACAAGCTATCAGGCAATTACTCCATACCAACATGGCTGACATGACCAAATGCAGCTGGTTAAAAGAAAATGTAATTAAATTCCTCAAAACTCAAGTTCACTTTTTCTTCTTATCTCAAGCCTAGCTGAGGAGATAGATTGGCAACTGTTATATTGTGAAGTAAAATGACTTTGGATACTTAAGAACACAGGCCTTTTGGAAGAGCTGTGAAGGTGGGTGCTGTGCTTGAGTCCCTGTCAAGATTTTTTTTTTTGGCAGTGGCCCTTCCTGTTCACAAAGCACCCTTCTTTCCCCATTTACAGGCAACCATGTGACTTTCTCAAGCACTGAGTTGGGATGGAAGAAAGGACTTTAATGCACTGAGCCATCCTCAATCTTAATCTAAGTCCCTTAACAAATCTATCACTTAATCTAAGTCCCTTAACAAATCACTGTGTCAGCATGGTGTTAAGAATGCCATGGGTGGCATTATATCACAGACCTTACAAGTTATGCCTTAATGTCAATACTGACAAGCAAGAAACAGAAAAATAGAAAGTTTTATGTCTAGAACAAATTACAAAACAAACAAATATGATACTTGGAAATGACTCCAGACCACACTCAAGGACAAATCACTTTAATTTTTACATTGTGGAGGAAGAAAAGACATTCATGTTCAAAGATACCCATAGGATACAGTGCAAGACACTATGTAAATCATGGATATGGCAGTGTCTTCTACGATTAACAACAGAGTCTCTATTTGGACTTAATATTTTTTGAAATTTAGAAAAAAATCAACAGAACCTTGAGTTAATTTTAATTTTAGATAAACAATGCTTTTCTTTTACAAAATAAATATTTTAAAGAATTTGTCCAAAGAAGTATGGAGCTGGGTATGGTGCTGCATGCCTTTAATTGCAGCACTCAGGAAGCAGAGAGATGTGGATTTCTGTGAGTTCAATGGCAATCTGGTCTACCTAGTTTTCTGTGAGTTCATGGAGGGCCAGGTCTATGAAAGGAGACCTCTTCTCAGAAACTCAAACAAAGGCACACTTCTCAAAAACAAAAACAAAAACAAAAATAATGAAATGCTGGGAAAACACACTAAAAAATATTCAGTGTGGTCTGAAATGCACAAAAACTGAACTCCCTCAAGGTATTAGGCAATCTTGTTTCTTAGATATATATTTACTTGTATTTTAATTCATGAAATTTTCCACATTTGAAGTGCATTTGGGATGAAGATAGCATAAAGATTGACCATGTATTATTCTTTTCTTTTTCCAAAATCAGTACAGAAGGTATAAGTCAATTTTAGCCCTTTGTTTCAATCCACCACTGTACCTGTACAGTGGTATTGATTAACAATGAAGTTTTCTAACAATGAATTAACAATAAACATTAGGATGCATAAAAATTAGTTTTGCCTCATTTACTACGTTAGTCAAATCAACTCTTCTTTCTTCTTAAAAACTTGTAAACTTTAAGCCTATAATTGCAGAAACCCTGTATTTGATAATGTTTTGTATGCACAAACTTGGATGACAACAGAAGCCTCCTTGAAGCCAGTAATGACAGGAAATATTTTTAGATTAAGCTTTTTTAAATCTGACTGTTCCGTTGGAAGCATTTCTTAGAATGAGGTTTATAATTCTGTATCTAAGAACATCTCTTAGTTTTAATTTTTTACCACCATTCACCCTGTACTCTTATAAAGCAAATGTAGTATAAATAAGAACACAGAAAGTTTCATTTAAATGTTAAATTTCTCCAGCATATCACAAGGACACATGCTCCACTATGTTCATAGCAGCTTTATTCATAATACTAGAAACTGGAAACAACCAAGATGCCCCTCAATGGAAGAAGAATGTGGTTCATTTATACAATGGAATATTATGCAGAGATTAAAAACAAGGATATCATGTATTTTGCAGGCAAATGGATGGATCTACAAAATATCATCCTGAGTGAGATAACCCAGACTCAAAAGGTCATGCATGATATGTACTTACTGATTAGTAGATATAGCCATAAAGCACAGAATACTCATGATATACCCCACAGAACCAAAGAAATTAAACAAGAGGGAATTGGGGGGGGGCAGGTGTGAGAAGAGTTAGGAAAGAGACCCAGAGGGCCAGAAGAATGAATGGAGAACTGCATCTTCTGAGGGTTGGGGATGAGGTGTTGTGGAGGGAATTCTTAGGAAGTCCCAGAAACCTGAGATAGGGAAGGTTTCCAGGAGTCAATGTCAGTGATCCTAGCCAAGATGTGTAACAGTGGGCACATGGAACATGAAGAGGCCACCTCCTGTAGCCAGGCAGGACCCTCAAGGGAGATAAGGCACCAACCCACCCACAAAACTTTTGACTCAAAAGTTTTCCTGCCTAAAAGAAATGCAGGGACAAAGATGGAGAAGAGACTGAAGGAATGGCCAACCCTGTCCCATGGTCAAGGACCAATCCCTGGTATTATTAATGATACCCCATTATTCTTGTGGACCAGAGCCTAGTGTAATTGGTGTCTGAGAGGCTCTATCCAGCAGCTGGCTGAAACAGATGCAGATACCCACAGCCAAAGCTTAGACGAAGGTCAGGGACTATTTTTGTTTTTTGGAATAACTATATTTATTAGATAATTTATTTATTTTTAATTGGATGGTTTATTTATTTACATTTCAAATGTTATCCCCTTTTCTAGTTTCCCCTCTGCAAACCTTCTATTCCATTCCCCCTTATCCTACTTCTATGAGGGAACTCTCCCATCCACTTACCCACTCTCACCTCATCGCCCTAGCATTCCTCTACACTGGGGCATCAAGCCTTCACAGGACCAAAGGCCTCTCCTCCCCTTGATGCCAGATAAAGCTTCTTCAGAATCTGGCAGAGCCTCTCAGGACACAGCTGCATCAGGCTCCTGTCAGCAAGCATTTCTTAGCATCAGCAATAGCGTCTGGGGTTGGTGTCTGCATGTGGGATGGATTTCCAGGTGGAGCAGTCTCTGGATGGTCTTTCCTTCAGTCTCTGTTCCACTCTTCGTCTCTGTATTTCCTGTAGACAGGAGCAATTCTGGGTTAAAATTTTGGAGATAGGTGGGTAGTCTCATCCCTCAGCCGGGGGAAAAGGGGCATGCCTATCCTCTGGATATGGTCTCCACAAGTTCTCCCTCCCTTTTGTGGGATAATTCAGCTGTTGTCATCCCTGTGGAGTCCTGGGAGACTCTTGCATTCTTGGCATCTGGGACTTTCTGGTTGCTACCTCTAGTTCCCCATTCCCCATTGCTACACACCTGTGTTCAACTTCCTGACCCTCTGTACATCTCCTCCATCTACTCCTATACCTGATTCTTCCTCTCTTCCCCCCCTCTTCTCTTCCTCCCAAGTCCCTCCCATCCTTTATTTCCCTTGATTATTTTGTTCCCCCTTCTGAGTAGGACAGAAGCATCTACTCTTTGGTCTTCCTTCTTCTTGAGCTTCATGGGGTCTGTGAGTTGTATCGTGGGTATTCCACACTCTTTGCCTAATACCCACATATCAGTGAGTACATACCATATGTGTTCTTTTGTGACTGAGTTACCTCACTCAGGATGATATCTTCTAGATCCATCCATTTGTCTGTGAATTTCATGAAGTCATTGTTTTTAATAGCTGAGTAGTGCTCCATTGTGTAAATGTATCACATTTTTCTGTTTCCATTCCTATGTTGAAGGACATCTGGGTTGTTTCCAGCTTTTGAGTATTATAAATATGGTTGCTATGAACATAGAGAAGCATGTGTCCTTATTACAGGTTGGAGCATCTTCAGGGTGGTACTATGTCCAATTTCTGAGGAACCACTAGAATGATTTCCAGAGTGGTGAAGAGTTGAGGGAAGGATTGAAGGCTCTGAAGAGGATAGACTCCACAGGACATCCAACAGAGTCAACTAACCTGGAACTCTGGGAACTCTCAGAAACTGAGCCACCAACCAAAGAACACATACAGGCTGGAGTGAGGCCCCAGTACATATGTAGCAGATGTGCATTGCAGTGTAGTCCCCGTGTAGGTCCCCCAACAACTGGAATGGAGGTTCACCCTGAAGCTGTAGCCTGACTGCAGAATGGAATCAGTACCCAAACAGGGTTGCCTTGTCTAGCCTCAGTGGGAGAGGATGTGTTGTATCTAGGGTTGGGGGGATACTCAGGTGGGGCCCCACCCTCTCACAGGAGAAGGGTGATGGGGTAGGGACTTAGTGAGGAGGGACAGAGAGGCAGAGTTGCTTCAATGTAAATAAATAAATGAATTAATAAAATATAAAATATTATATTATCATTGTTTTGGAAATTTCTTCCTAAAATCACTCATCTCTTCTGAATTTGCAATCCCTCCCTGTTGAGAGTAGGTGCAGTGTTGCAGAATGTAACAGTCTCTGTGTCTCAAGCAACAGAAGGTTATTATGCCTGCAGAAAAAAAAAACAAGTAATTTTGGAGACTTGTAATTACTTTAAAAATGGTTTCTAAGATGACTTCACCTTTGTCTGTTAATTATTAAAATCAGCTGACTTGCCTCGAGACAAGAATAGCTCATTTCCAATTTCCATTTGCTCTGGTTCAGCCTCCTTTCTGAGGTTCTTTGTTAATGTGTGAAAATAACTTGTCATATTTTCATCTTTTGTGGAGTGCAATTAAACCCCTTTCTTGTATGGACACAGAATTGCCAAACAGAAATATTCTGTATGTGTTCCTTGTTTGTGTCATTGTTGTAACAAAACTCTTTTCAAATGTAACTTAGGAGAGAAAGTCTTATTCAAGTGCATAGTAGAAAATAAGAGGTGGTCGAAGTGTGGGTCAGGTGGTTACCTAATTTCTACCTGGAGCCAACAGAGAGCCAAATGCAGGTGCTCAGCTGGATTTAATTTTACCCATTTATTTTGTCTGGGGCCCCAATATAGGGCATGGTGCTGCTTACACCTAATATGGCTCTTCTGTTCTCAGCTGAACCTCTCTGGAAATGGTCTCAAGCAATTATACAGAAGTGTGTCTCCCAGGCCGTTTCAAGTCCAACCAGGTTTATAATGAAGATTAATCATGATTCTGTAAATGTGCAGCCAGAAATTCATAAATTTTATATCCAGTGATTATCTTCTTTGCCCATTATTCTTAATAGACTGTGAAATGGACTCAGCAGAAATTGAAACCAAATGAAGTGGTTACTTGAGAAAGATATTTGAAAAATAAGACTTTAAAATAAAGTAAATAAAATATATGTACATAATTATGTTTCTTTTTAATTTGAATGTTAAAAACATGACACTTCACCTGTACAGTATATGTATTTTCATAGAGCATTAACAGAACTTGTTATTAAAAACTAATGTTGATATCTAACTTTCTCACTTCGATGAGAGATCCTAGAAAAGTGTTTGAGAAATCTTCCTTACAAAAAAGCAAAACCTTGCCCCATCACATTATATACTATACTTGTAATGTCTAGTAGGTTATCAACACTCATTTCTAATTCTAATGAAGTTATCCTGGCAGGAAGTTAATTGTATGGCTCTAGATCTTAATGCCTTTATCAGGAGAATGGTAATTCATCCTTGTTATAACCAACTCAGATGATTTCTTTTCTACTTGTGTGACCTGGTTTAGTGGGCTTCACGTAGCACTCCAAAGAAGGACAAGATTCAGAGAATTTAATTCCAGATGCATGGACTCATAGTAATCCTCTCAAACCAGAGTACATTGGTACCTGGGGAAACATCACACGAAATCATGTTCACTGGATAGCTTTTATGGAGCTCATTATCAAATGGGAACATTAGGCAGGAATCTGGCAGAGAAAATGTAATCAGGATTTATAATTAAGTGAGAAGAGAATTTATAAACTTGATTATAATTGTAGGGTTTCTAGGCCTTTCTCCAAATATCAGCCACATGTACTACAAATATAAAGCAATACTAAGAATTCTTTCATTAGGATTTCTGTAGCAGTTTCAGGATCTCTGACAGGTTTAATCTAAGACTGGAAAAATGCAATCATTCAGAAGAAAGTTTAGTTAAATGATATTTCTGGTACATATAGTCTAAGAACATTTAAAGTAATTGATAGAACTCAAAATACCTCTGCAGCAAAAATTTCTTACTTTTTCTCAGCCTGTTATCCGTAGATGGAGACATGGTGTTGGAGCAAAAGCTTGCATATTTTCAATGTCAGTATTATCCTGGCATAACTGAAAGTAATGTTGTCTGTCTGTCTGTCTGTCTGTCTGTCTGTCTGACTGACTGACTGTCTGTTTCTATCTGCCTCTGTCTCTGTCTATTTTGTCTTTGTTTCTCTGTCACTGTGTTTCTGTCTGTCTCTACCTCTCTCCTATCCTTTTCCGTCTTTCAATCTCATTTATTTTACAAATAGTTCATTAAGAATTAACAATACACGTTTCTGTAACTACAACAACAGATTAGGGCTTTAGGTTGGAAGCATGTTGTCAGCTGAATTTGGCAGGCTAGCAGAACAGTCTCCAGCTACTGCAGAGGGAGCTCATCATTCAGGGGACTTGTTGCTCGATGATCCACTATTTTATTTAATATCTAGCAAGAAAAGGGGCATAAAATGCATAGTGGTTCAGACTGGCTTTCATGCTTAGATTGACCTGAATGTAAAACATGGCTGGGCTGCTTAGTAGCTCTTGACAATACTTAATACCCAAGTATCACTAAACATGAGACGTATTTTTACCTATTAAATAGGACTAATAAAGAAAATTTATGATACTTATGCCTTACAATTAACATGCAACTAACTCAGTACACCATCCACACATTATCAATCCAGTCAATATCCTAACATGGAACAGGACGGCCACAGGAAACCCTACCCTTAGATGAGGTTCCCTTGACAACCAATGGCTATGATGGGTAGGAAAGTCAGGTTATTTAGGGTTTCTCTCCCTAGGAAACTGGCTGTTCTTCAGTGGATGAACCTCACCTATGAACGCATAAGCATCCCTGATTAGGTTTAATATGTATAAAAATAATAAGAGGACATTATATTGGGATGGAGACCTGGGGACATCTGATAGGACTTATAGAAATGGAGTGAGTATAACCAAACTGCATTGCTTACATGTATGGAACCCTCAATGAGTTAAATATGTTAAAAGACAACATATAAGGCATAATGGACAGTCAATAAATGGTGCTTTTTTTTTTGCCAAACTTTTGCTAATCTGTGCTCTTTTTTTTATTATTTTCTTTATTTACATGTCATGTGATATCTCCTTTCCCAGTTTCCCCTCCAAAAATAAATAAATAAAAATAAAACCAAAACCAAAACCAAAACCAAACAAACCCTATTCCCTCCCACCTCCCCCTGCTCACCAACCCACCCTCTCACACTTCCTGTCCCTGGTATTCCCCTACACTGGGGAATTGAACTTTCACAAGACCAAGGGCCTCTCCTCCCATTGATGACCGACTTGGCCATCCTCTGCGACATATTAAGCTGGAGCCATGAGTCCCACCATGTGTACTCTTTGGTTGGTAGTTGAGTTCCTGGGAGCTCTGAGGGCACTAGTTAGTTCATATTGTTGTTCATCCTAAGGGGCTGCAAACCCTTCAGCTCCTTGGATCCTTTCTCTAGCTCCTTCAATGGGGACCCTGTACTCAGTCCAATGGATGGCTGTGAGCCTCTACTCCTGTATTAGTTGAGTACTGTCAGAGCCTCTCAGGAGACAGCTATATCAGGCTCCTGTCAGCCAGCACTTGCTGGTATCCACAATAGTGTCTGGATTTGATGATTGAATATGGGAAGGATTCCCAGGTGGAGCCATCTCTGGATTATCCCTTCAGTCTATGCTCCACAGTTTGTCTCTCCAGCTCCGCCCATGGGTGGGTGCTCTTTTAAAGGATATACAATTGTATGTATATCCTTTGTACTGTCTGTGTTTTCACTGCAAGAATTGCTTATGCTCCTATTTTTATGTGAACCTAGGCAATATCTTTGAAACTTTGTACCCTTCTATTTCAATTATACATCAGATCAGTGTTTATTGGTCACCTCTAAGCATGCTTAGCATTGTGAGGCATGAGGGATGAGGCATGAAATGATACATTAAAGTAGACAGTAGATGTACCATGCTCATGGACTAGGGAGTGACCTGGGATGTTAGAGCTGCATAGTGTAAGGTAGAGAACGCTTGGCTGAGGACTAAGTCTTTCAGCAATAGCCACCTGGCACCTCAGGACATTAGATTTTGGCTGAAAATGTAAGGATTCAGATAGGATAGAACTCCCAGAGAGCTTTAACCCAAGTAGGGCACTCACTGTAGAAACCAATAATGTGACTGATCGTGAAAATCTAAATCAATAAATTTGGATCTTAACACAAAATGTGCCAGTCCCCTCCAAAAGTCCCAGCTAAATAAACAGCTCTTCATTTTAAATATTTGTTAAGTTCTACTACGGACATGTGATACTAAAACAGAATTCTGGCTGACCCTTTCCCAGGGCCACAACTGTCAGCGAAAGGAATCTTTCCTGCATAGCTAGCAGAGCTGTGACCTCAAGGGAACAAAGCTAGCAAGGACGATGCTGATGACTGCTGTGTGTTACTTTTTTTTTTTCAGACAGCATCTATACCTGACAGAGGAAATATCATGATGTGTTCCTTCTTATTCCCTTTTGTTTGGTTGACAAAATGTAATGCTGAGAGCTCACCACTTCTGTTCTTAGAATTCTTCCTATACTTCTAGGGTCTGATGATGTCACAATATTGATCCTATTCATCTGTGAGCACGGGTGGTCCTACCATCTTCTAGTGTCTACCTCAATCTCTTTCTTCAGACAGTTTTCAATGGAGAAATATTTCACAGCCTTGGTTTTGTTTATTCCTAGTATATTATTGTTTTTCTTTTGGTTTTGATATTATAATAGAATTACATCATTTCTCTATTACTTCTATTCCTTCTAAAACCTCTGATATACCCATTTCTTACTTTCTTTCAAATTCATGGCCTATTATTTTCATTAATTTTTTTATATTATATATTTTATTTACATTTCAAATGATATCCCCTTTCCTGGTTTTCCCTCCGGAAAAAAACCCTGTTCTCTCCCCCTTCCCCCTGTTCAACAACCCACCCTCTCCTGCTTCGTGAACCTAGCATTTCTCTACACTGGGGCATAGAGCCTTCACAGGACCCAGGGCTTCTCCTGCCAGAGCCTCTACTTCTGTATCAGTTGGGCACTGACAGAGACTCTCAGGAGACAGCTATATCAGGCTCCTGTCAGCCAGCACTTGCTGGCATCCACAATAGTGTCTGGGTTTGGTGATTGTATATGGGAAGGATTCCCAGGCAGGACAATCTCTGGATTGTCCTTCCTTCAGTCTCTGCTTCATATTTTGTCTCTGCAACTCCTTCCATGGGTATTTTGTTCCTCCTTCTAAGAAGGATCGAACTATCCATACTTTGGTCTTCCTTCTTCTTGAGTTTCTTGTGGTTTGTGGATTCTTGTGGTGTGGATCTTGGGTATTCTGAGCTTCTGGGCTAATATCTACTTATCAGTAAGTGCATATCATGTGTGTTCTTTTGTGATTGGGTTACCTCACTCAGGGTGATATCTTCCAGATCCATTCATTTCCCTAAGAATTTCAGTATTCCTCAATTGGGAATTCTTTGTTTAGCTCTGTACCCCATTTTTAAATAGGGTTATTTGGTTCTCTGGAGTCTAGCTTCTTGAGTCTTTGTATATATTGGACATTAGCCCTGTATTGGATATAGGATTGCTGAAGGTTTTTTCCCAATCTGTTGGTTGCCATTTTGTCCTATTGACAGTGTCCTTTGCAATTTTATGAGGTCCCATTTATCAATTTTTGATCTTAGGGCATAAGCTATTGGTGTTCTGTTCAGGAATTTTTCCCCTGTGCCCATGTGCTTGAGGCTCTTCCCCACTTTCTTTTCTATTAGTTTCAGTGTATCTGTGTTATGTGGAGGTCCTTGATCCACTTGGACTTGAGCTTTGTACAAGGAGATAGGAAAGGATCGATTTGCATTCTTCAACATGCTAACCACCAGTTGAGCCAGCACCATTTGTTGAAAATACTGTCTTTTTTCCACTGGATGCTTTTAGGTCCTTTGTCAAAGATCATTAATTGTTCTTACATGTTTTCTTGTTGCAAGAGTTATTTAATCAAAACTTAATTTAAAGTGGATCCCAGATTGTATACAAATGCATAAAATCTTTTTTTCACAGAATATGAAAGCAGAGGGCTGGCTGTAGATAGAAGTGAATGAACAGGCAGTGAGAGGGGAAGAATACAGAGGATTGGCAGTGTGAACATGGTAGAGGTACACAATATACTTGGGAGAAGTACACAATACAATTGAAAGAAATTGTTTTTATAAGACCCATCACTCTGTACAAAGCATGTGTGCCAAAACACCTTTCCAGAAGATTTGATTCAGATGCATTTCTGGATGCTAGACCACCTGCCAGTACATGTGGAATCCCAGATCCAATCTTTGACATTGAAAAAAACTGAAAAAGGCTGGCAGGCAAGACCTGTGGTGATTCTCAATTTTCTTGCTTTTAACCCATTTCTATGCTCTCTTACAGGACAGAAAAGACTAGTCAGATTCATGTCCAGTGGTATTGAAAGCAGAAGCACTGTGAGGGAGGGGCTAATCTAATCATGTGAATTCTTCAGTAGCTGATAGTGGTGGTGGCAGCCAGAAGTCAGATTCAAAAAGTAGATAGTTCTTGGGGTCATGTAGCTGCATTTGAGGGCATATAATATTAAAAAAAAATGCATAACTTCTACAAAGACAGAACAGAACTCAGTTTGCTCCTAGTGATGAAATAACATTTCCATCCTCCAGATTTGAGGACAGAAATCTCTATCCCTGCCTTGGTGAATGGCCTGTTGCCTTCCAGCAGCTACAGACAAACTCTGGTCAAACAAAGCACTTCTCTGTTAACTGGTGAGCTATAGTATGCCAGCCTGTTTGCCTTTCTCCTGGTACTTCCAACCTTAGGACTCCAGAACTGCCTTATGGCACAGAGTTAATGCTGAGAGTCACATCTAATCATTGCTTTAATTAAATTTCCTCTATCTTATAGTGTGATTTTTTAACTTTTAGATTGGTCCTACCATGGACCACTATTAAATTGCTACTTTTCAATGAAATTAGAGCTAACCATGTAACTCTGGAATACATAATTTAATGAAATGCAATGTCATTCTATATTTATTTTAGGGGCATATGGATTTTAGCACAGGAAAAGAATCTTGTTTTGTATTTGTTCTTATGGTATTTTATTCCATTTAATAAATGCTCTTTGGTTTCATGTATATAGTAAAAACTTGCATCCATATATGAAATATAAGATATACATAATTCATAAGTCATTGTCAGTGTTTAAAACTAGCTCACCTTTAGGTAGGTGCTTGCTTTTTCCAGTGTCTACTTTGGAATTTCAAAAGTGTCAACTGTTGATTTTCTTAAGTAAAATTCCTTTGTTACTACTTGTATTCTTTACATTTAAAATGAATTTGTTCTGATTTTTAATTTAAAGTTTTGGTTGGTCTGCTTTTACTGTGAATACCAGGAAGCCCGGGATGTAACTCACATGCAGAGGACTTGCCTGGCTTTGACTTCCTTGGTTCCATTTTATTGTTGGTGCTGATAATTCTTCATGTCTGTTGAAATGTTTGTGTATATTCTTTACATATGAGGAGATCTACCTAAGGAGGAATTTTTTTGTATGCAATAGGGAGAGTGGATTAAAACCCATTCTGTCTCCAGGGAAATGTGTATTCTAACCTATTTTATGTTTAAAATGATTGATGCAAATAAATATATCTCAAGTCTTCAATATGTCCTTAAATTACTTTTAACATGAGTCTTATTTTTTAATTTAATATTTTAGTTCCTTTTTTATTGAAAATAGTTCCTTTTCTTATACAATATACCTTAATTATAGTTTCCCCTCCCTCTAATCTCAATTCCTCCCCTACCTCTTCTCTTCTTTCCTCTAGATCTACTTCCTTTCTATTTCTCACTTTAAAAGAATAGGACATTTTTACTTGTCAAAATAAAATATAATTAAATGAAGCATAAATTTCATGAAGAATTTGGATGTGGTACCCAATAAGAGAAAATGAGCCCCAGGAGCAGGCAATAGAGTCAGAGACCCACTCATTCTCATAGCCAGTCAGGAGCCCCATAACAATACTAAGCTAATAGTTATACATGCAGAGGACATAGTGTAGATCCCTGTAGGCACTATGCTTGCTGGTTCAGTCTCTGTGAACTCATATGCACCTTGCTAAGTTGATTCGGAAGGCTATTTTCTCCTGGTGTCCCACATCTCCTCTGATTCATACAATCTTTCTTCCTCCTCTTTCGTAGGATTCCCTGAGCTCTGAGGGGAGGAATTTGATGGAGAGCTCCAATTTAAAATGTGTTTTGCCAGTATGAACTAACTAGTACCCTCAGAGCTCCCAGGGACTAGACCACCAACCAAAGAGTACACATGGTAGGACTCATGGCTCCAGCAGCATGTGTATAGTAGAGGATGGCCAAGTCGGTCATTAATGGGAGGAGAGGCCCTTGGCCCTTTGAAGGTTCTATGCCCCAGTGTAGGAGAATGCCAAGGCCAGTAAGCAGAAGAGGGTGGGGTGGCGAGGAAGGGAAGGGGGGAGGGAACAGGGGTTTGTTTTTGGTTTTGTTTTTTTGTATTTTTTTAATTTTTGTTTTATTTTATTTCTTTTTTTGGAGGGGAAACTGGGAAAGGAGATAGCATATGACATGTAAATAAAGAAAATATCTAACAAATGTGTTTTGCTTTCTATTGAAAAGTTATATACATACTTAGGGTATAAAGCATGATGTTTCAGAATCTGTGCACACTGTGAAATTGCTCAGTTTAGCTAATTAGCACGTTAATTCTCATATTTACATGTTCTGTGATACCTTAGGGTATTTCATCAATGATTTTCAAAATGCAATGATAGCTATTGTCATAAAATGATAGATGAGATTAATTAAACCTATTTATGCCATTTAAATGAAATTCTGTGTTCCTTGATCAACGGTTTTCCAACTCTCTCCTCTGACCCTCCTTTCTACTTCTGTGAACAAACCATTTACAGCCTGGAGGAATAAGTGAGATCATGGATGGTCATTTTGGGGGGGGGCTTTACTTCTTTCACTTAACATGATCACCCCCAGTGCCCTTTATGCCATCCCAAATGACAAGACATCTATTCTTTGATGAGAAATACTTTTCGTTGTATGTTTGGTCACATGTTCTTTTTTGTACTGGTAATTGTTTAGACCAATTCTTTTTCTTGGCAATAGAGTACAATACTTCAGTGAACAGGGAATGCAGGGATATCCTACCATTATCAATTTCATTTTTATTTTTGAGATCTAAGTTGTATGGCTAGTGGAGAGTGCTGCTTTTAGGTTGTGAGGATCCTTTGTACTTTTTCCCATAATGGTTGAACAGATTTCTATTTCATTTTATTTTTGTAGCTCTTGTGAAAGAAATAGTTTCTTAAATTTTATACTTAAAGCTA
>JADRCD010220099.1:0-28234 GCA_019843815.1 Montemys delectorum
TATCTTTAACATTAAGTTGACTATTTGAAAATTTTATACATGGATCTAAGACATCCTGGTAACTTACTCCCAACACTACTGTCTGATTTTCCCTGCCACACTCATAAATCTCCCATTCACTTCCTGACCCTTTCTCAGATTCGTGACTATTGTTTGCTGACCAATTTAGTTCAAAAAAGAAGATCTCTGTGACCATTGGATTGAGACTATCCATTATGTATCCAGTGGATACAAAACTGAAACTAACGACTTCCCTTTCTCTGAAACAATAATAAATAGGTAAATAATGAAGTATAGGACTCCTTGAGCTCCTCTTGAATCCTTGTCTGGCTGTTGATGGGCCCATTCTTCAGTAAACCCAGTACAGGCATCTCCAGTTCTTAAGAACTCTTGGTCACAATGGCTGTGTATTGCCCAAAAGTTGACGTTTCCTAGCCCTTCTTCCTATCTTCCAGCTTTGACAATATTTCCACAGTTTCTTCCTCAGTATTCTCTGAGCCACACAGAGGGTGTGGCATGAATGTTACCGTTTAAGGTTTGGAATTCAACCATCACTTATTCTTAACACCTTGTAGAGCCATAAGTCTCTGCCTTTGTCATGGTTCACTGGAAAGAGTGACATCTCCAATTAAGGCTGAGAATGTATTTTATGGATATAAGCATACATTTAGAAGGCAGTTCAACACTGTGCCAATTTAGCTAAACAACACGTTTAAGTTCCCCTATGAGCTCTGGGTTTTCCATATCAAATGTGGATTCTTCTCAATGAGTGGGGCCTTAACTGCAATTACTGGTCAGTTGGTTATTCCCATAGCAACTGTTCCACTATTGCATGAGTGGACAAACATCTTGACTGGCAAGTCTATTCTATAGTTCACAGAGTTCACAGTGTGGCCAGACTCTTGGTGCCTTTTCTTATACGAGAGTCATTAGAGCACTTTTCAGTACTATGAAAGCTAGCAAGGGAGAAGCTTCTAGTTCACTCCAGCTTTTTCTCTATATCATGCAACCAACACATATGGTTTCTTCAGCAGTAGAATCTTACAATCTGACCAATAACCTGTAGTGATAGTAAAGCCTTTATGTCTGGTTTTGGGTGAAATGTTTCAGCAAAGCCTTTGCTATGTTTGGACCAATCAGTAGAGGCTAAGAAACTGCTAAGACTATGCGAACCTTAAAGAAATGTTGTCTCTCTGGAAGGTCTTCACTTGGTGCTATGTGAGAGAGCTTGAAGCTACACTAATCTTGGACCTAAGCCACTCCTGGCAAACCTGGAGTTCTTACTTTCAATTATAGCTAGCCATGGTCAAAAAAGACTGAGATTTGTGTGTGTTGTATGCTATCATAGGCACCAAGGGCAAGACAACTTTGATAGTTGGAACCTTCCTCAGCCCAAATTAACCTTGCATGATGTTTGAATAAAGTAGATGGAGTGAGCTAGCTAGGTATCAGTCTTCCCTGAGAGGCTGTACCCCTCTGCTCCTTCACAAAGTGAAGGCTTAGCATCTTGGTGAGCTTTTCTCTCTACAGCAGCACCTACAACCAACATCAATCAATAATAACCCATAAGAATTTATCTAACACCTATGACTGGAACTTCTACTTAATAATCCATAACTTCCAGAATTATTTTCCAACCTTGAAAAATATGTCACTTCAAAATCTGCTTGCTCATTTGTTTTTGGCTTTGTTCGGTTATAAGATTATGTAAGTATGTTTTTCATTCTCTGTCATTTTGGTTAACCCTTCCCCCTTCCCCCATCTCCCTTTCCCTCCACTCTCTCAGTTTTTAAACCTTCCCAACTGCTCTGAACCCCTCTTTCTACTTATGTAATCATTATATTCACTATCCCCTCTGTTAAGACAGTCTCTCTTCAGAGGCTCCTTTCCAGTTTCCTCTTCTACAGGATTCCTACTTACACATGCACACTTATGTATTCAAGCTGGGAGTCACATATGAAGGAGAACATTCTGTGTTTAATTTTCTGTGCCTTTGTTACTTCACTCAACTCCAGTACAAATTTTAAAGAAATTTAAATGGCTGTAATGTTCACAATCATTTATTCCAACCCATGCATTTTCATCTTTTGGAAGCAACCTTATCTCTACAGAAGAGAACAGTCAACTCTTTTTAAGGAAATTCTAAGAAAAGAGTCTAGACAAATTAAGTATACCCGGATTTGATTTTGAGATGAAGGATGGAAGGGCTGGCTCAAGTGGACAAGAGACTCGGTGCCCAGCTTTTGGGTAAAGCTCATTCAACATAGTTATCTCAAAGTCAGTTTCTTTCATTTTTTTCTTAAAACTGTTCCTAGTGTACAATTTTTAATTCTTAGAAAGATGTCATGGTGATCCTTGAACTACTTTCCCAATGCCTTCTAATAGTTTTTCAATTTTAAAATGAAAACATTCTGTTCCCATGAGTCCTAACTGGAGGAAGAAACAGAGCCCAAGAGTCAGTTCAGGGCAATTTATTTCAGCCTTGCACTCCAAGCTTTTTGATCTGCCATTTTTTTTTTTTTTTTTTTTAGCAGCAGATGAAATTTGTGGGTGTCTGCTGGCTGAGCAACCCCCTCAGGCATGTGGCCCAGGTTGTGCTCAGATGGGAAAGCTGAGCCTGGGAGCCTTCAGACACTTCTTCCAGACAGGATGTGATTGGAACTGGTGCATTCTATCATGATCTTTGGGAGGATAAGCAATCCTTTTCCCACTCAGGACTGATAGCCGATATCTTGCCCACCCAAGGTCCTTCAAAATAGGCTGAATACTGGATACTTTTTAACTGCCCCTTATTGTAAAGGTATGAAATGATGCACTGCATTGTAAGCAGCATATGCATGACATACTTCAAAGCAATGCTTCAATAAACACATTAGGGAAAAGAAATTATAAATAGCACATATTTTGTACAACCCAAGCTGCGGGACAATAACTAGTCACAATTCTCAGACAAATTTCTTCAAATCACTACATAAATGAGCAGAGCGATTTGGGTATGTATGCTGGTTACAAAGTTATAAATGGATGAAGCTTAAGGAAATATTTGCTAAAATTCTCAGGCTTCAATATAGAAACAAAAGCAAACACCTGTGATCCTGCCTGACAAAGAATGAAGTTGCCAGAATTCAAACAATAGTTGCTGTGCTCAGGATGTTGGCCTCCCAGTTCCAAACTTCATGTGTTAACCAAAAGCAATGGCATTAACACATAGAAGTCTAGAGTGGCTGTTTATCTAGAAGGTCATGGCCATTACCAATGATACCAGAGAGACCTTTTGCCCATCAATACAAATTGAACACAGCAAGACAGCCCAGCAAGAAAACCAAAACCCCATTAGACAGAATGTACATTGATCTTAGACATTTTAACCTCACAAAACAACGAGGAGTAAGGTTTTGTTCCTGAACCAATCTGATTGAAGTACTATTATACTAGTCTTAATTAGCACAGCTCTCATCATATAACATAAGAGAAACAGAGGGAGGAACTACTTAGATTGGCCTTCCCATGGAGGTGGCCAGCTTCAGGAAAAGTAATAAATGAGCTTTGGAATCCACAGCATCATTCACACTGAAGCTCTGCCCACTTGTTGCTCCCAACCCAGACCTGAGCACAGTGTGAGAGCTATAGCCAGGCTACCCTCTCCCAGTGTGAGATTTCTTCAAGGGCTAAGCTTTGTTCTGAGTAGTTGAATAGTCTCAGCAGGACCTCATCAAGACCTCTAGAGAGGCACTGAAGCTTCATCTCTTCAAGCCTTACCATTCTTTCTTGTGCCTCTTTTGATAGGTGCCAGATGTGTAGTGCAATCTAGACCCCACCCCTGCCAGCCTATGTCCATCTCTGCTGTCCACAGGTGTTCCATCCAGTAAGTCCCCTGCATTTCTCACTCTGTCACTTCCAGGGAGCCCTAAACTGATGTCAACACACTTCACTATCATCCTAGCCCTCTTTCCTGGTAGAAAACAAATGATAGGTAGACATTGTAAAATCGATATTGATTATGAACAGCAGAGTGATAACCATCTCCTTTCTCTTCTACAACAAAGCATACATGGTCTCCAATTTTTAATTTCCTGTTTGAACTGTTGCTCCTTCCACTCCCAAACCATTTCAAATAGAGAACCACTTTTCCTGGCCTTCCTTCTGTAGCCTTATCTATGGCTTTCTTTAATCCCAAACTCACACGTATCCTATTGACGCCGACACAAAGTTACCTGGATAAAAAGTGAACAGGTTTCTAACACATATAACCATTTTCTAAGGAAATGGTTAATTCGCTTTATTAATTCTAACCTTCCACACTTTGTCTGTATTAGTATCTGAAAGGAAAGGTTTAAGTATGTATTTGGAAATCAATTTCATCTATATAGCCTTGGCTTCAGGAGGTAGCAATGTTCAAATCGAAGTCATGTGATCACAGCTATTGGCTGAAGTCTGCTTTAAGACCCACCCACGACTTTGAATTCACTCTGGAGCCTATGCAAGGTAAATCTTCCTTCTTTAGCCACAGTTGTCCAGGCATCGATGGACTACAGGGTTTCCTGCCTCGCCCGCCTTCCTCTTGCTAGGCTCTCTGCTCAAAATCACCCTCCAGGATCGCCTGCATGCCATGTTTCCTTTGTGAACAGTGACTGACCGCACAGAGCTACAGTCTGGACAGATATTGAGGGTGAAATGTCTGTAAAGAGCAACGTGTAAGCAGAGATAATAAGCAAGTGCCTGCTCTATGGAGAGAGTCTTTGAGAGCATAGAGGATGTCCAAGCTGGAATCCCAGTACTCCCACAGCAGCCCCCACAGCTCCACAACACAGGGGCAGGAAAGCAGAGAGAAATGCGGCACTTGCTAGGAGTCTGCAAAGGTCCTCACACTGAGTGGGCACCAAAGGCACCAGAAGGTGAGACTCATTTCAACTTTTAAAATCAGCTTTTAACTCCCTAAGCTTGAATGAGAGTTTTTCTGTTCTAAAGCCCCACCCTCTAAAAACAACAAAACAAAAACAAAAAAACAAGAACAAGAACAAATGTTAACGCCCAATTTGCTCAGATATTCACCTCGCAGACCACTAAAGCCAGATCAATCCCTGAAATCCTCAGTAAAAAAAAAATTATGCAGTGCTTCTTTGGAGTGCTTCTTTGTGAATCTACACTTTAGACAGAAGAAGCCGGGCCTACCCTTTAAGGAAGGAGACAAGGTGAAGGCAGATATTTGTAGGTTCTGACATGAAGCCTATTTTTCCTGAGGGTAAACCAGGAGAAGCACTAGTGACAGAAGGGAGGGGCCTTAGAGATACTGATGTAACAGAGGCAAAGGGGCCAGAGGAAGGAGGAAGAGCAATGATGCAGGGAAGAGAAGTAGAAAACTATAGAATGGGACGCAGGGATGAGAAAGGAAATGTACTGGGCAAGTTATTACATCGCAGCTCAGTGATACCCCATAATGTAACTATGAGGTTCTAAGGAAATTAAAACAAACAAACAAACAAACAAACAAACAATAAAACAACAAGATAGGTCAAAGCCCAAAATGAGCCAAATTCCCTCTTTAAAGACAAACACACTGGGGGATCTAACAGTTAAAAGAGTGGGAAAGTATCTGCTGGCCAACTAAGGAGCAATACTTTTGAAAAGTAGAGGTAGCTAGACATTTCTTACCCTACCAATAAATAAGAAACAGGTATGTATGGATGAACAATCATTTTTATGCTCCACTAGACTGGTAGATTTTGGTCAGTGAGTAGCATTTATTTGAAAAAGTGCAACCTCCTCACTTACAAGGCTGTCCAAAAGGCATCTTCCATAAATAATAGCCTGGAAGATGAGGGAGCCACTTCAGGATGTGATGTTACTTTAAACTCTCTTCCCTGCCTCTGAAGGGTCTAGGTAATTGTATGCAATTTTACCTTTACTTCAAAGAATGACTTTTTTTCTTACTTTCAACTGTGTTGCTAGATAAATTCTTAAGTCACTTCTTCATCTTCAGACATCAGTGAGGACATTTGATGCTACCAAAGTCGACAGAAAAGAACTTAGGAAATATTCCACACTGACCCTTCTCCAGCCCAGGGTACAGCTGCTTCACTCTGAAGACCATGGAGTGTCAGCAACTTTAAATCATCTATCCAAGACTGCATTCCAAAGGGATCTCCGTGTAGCTCAGGCATTTTGCCTGTGGTGTCTTTGCATGAATCTTGAGGAGAGTCTAGATAACTAAGGAAAGAGGTTATAGATGTCACTGCTACAAATCAAGTAACCACAGCAATTGCAGTTCACTGTCACTGCTAAGTTCATGACCTTTGGATCCAGCTCTAGTAGAGTCAACCAGACCTAGAACCAACTGTAGGGATAGAGAGTTGTCTAAGCCCTACAACAATGAGCATTCCAAAGACTGATGCTCAGACTTAGCCCAGGGTTATAAGTACCCCCTTCTATATTTCAGATCATCTTTACAAAAGAACAGTTAAAGAAGTCTGCTATTCATGAGGACAGCCTGGCTGGGAGCTATTTAAAAGACATGTTTTGGTAGGACTTGTGGGTGCACAATTCCTTAGGATATCATTTATTTTTTGATTACCTGTGGGTCCCCAAGCATAAATGGAAGCCACATTTAGCAGTATTATTTTTAAAATACATGCTAAGCCATACTGTCTCTCTTGAGCACGTCATCTTTGATCCCACCAAACTACTGCAGCACTCAGAAGAATCAAAGGTTTTCACTAGTTTTTTTTCTAGTTTATTTGTCTTTTTTATTTGCTTGTTTTGTGTGTCTGTGTGGGTCCTCACTTCATATCATGTGTGAAGGGCAGAGGGCCTCTTGCAGGAGTTAATTCTTTCTAGAATGTGGGTTGCAGGAATCAAACTCAGATTTTTCAGGGATTCTGGTAAGAATCCTTACCCACTCTTTCAACTCAGCTTTTCCAGAAATTTCTTAAAATTCATTATTGTTCTCTGTGCATGTATTAATATATCTGTTATTTCTCTTGAATCATTGTCAATATTTAAAGATTGCCTGATTTAAAGATTCACTATGTAGTCTCAGTAAAAACAAACAAACAAACAAACAAACAAAAAACAGTAAGGTAGTCTCTGACAGATAGTTCTACAGACCACCAGTACAAAATAAATATCCCAAAAATCAACTCATGCATATCAGTCAATGGATATTTGACAATAATGACAAGAATTTAGTTAAAAAAGAAAACAAATAAAAGACAAAAAAAGAATAAAATCAGAGAGAACCTCCAAAAAAAGAAATGAAAGAAAAGAAAGCCACGATATTTTTCTTTAGGAATGATTCAGAACAACTCAATAGCCACAGGAAAAGATATATTTCACACATTAACTTATACCACACACAACACATTTGCAGACACTACAGCACAGTCCCAACCATGAAAACCAAACTACAAAATTTCTGCATAAGCATATGAGAAAAATCTTTGAGGATAGTCATAGCTTTCTTAGAATATAATAAACAAAAAACAAAAAGAATGATGGCTTGCCCTTCACCAAAATCTAAAATTTCTCTTTATAAATTTAAAGCACTATTAAAAAAGAAAGATCTAAGCTTTAGACTAATTTGGAAAAAATATTTCAAAAATGAATATTTCGTTAAAAACACAAGTATACAGAGAATACTTGCAACTCAAAAATGAGGAAAATCATGATAAAAAGCAGCAGAAACTCTAAGCAAACGTCACCAAAGACAACATGATATGTCAATAACCATGTAAAAGAATGGCTAGTAGTTTGGGATAATGCAATTGGAAGCACCTATGAACTACTCCATAGCCCCACGGCACACACAGAACACACAGGCACACACACACACAGACACACACACACGCACATATGCACGTACACGCGCGCGCACACATGCACATACACACACACACACACACACACACACACACGCACGCACACACACACATACGCACACACTTATACTAAGTATAGAGAATGCTATACCACTCCAAGAACACAGCTCAACAGTTTGCTTGAAAGTTAAACATATGCTTGAAATGGCTTGGCATTTTGTTCCTAGGTACATTAAAATGTGTGTCTAAATGAATGTTTACTGTATGAAAGCCTAAAACACTTTAGTTCTTACTTTTCAACAATTTAGATGAAGGCTGAAGGTGTGACTCAGTGGTACAGGGTTTACATGGAATATATAAGGCAACGTTGTAGACTACTACCACTCTCAAAGAAATATCAAAACAGCCTATCTATCACTGGTGAAGAGTTAAGACAAGAGTGCTAGCCTATAGACTACAACTCATCCATGAAAAGGAATGGATGGTCACTATCGATAACCACGGATGAATCCTTGAGATACTACAATAAATGGATATAGATATGAAAATACATTTATGTATTTTTATAATCTTCTAGAATAAAAGCTAAAGTAAAAGAACAGAAATAACCAGTTGTTGCTCATTACTAGAGAGTAGAGGGAAGAGATCGGCTATAAGAAGTTATAAGAGAACTTACTTGAGAAAATTGTTGTGTATCTTATCCCCGGCAGAGATTGAGTGCATACGCTCACTAATATCCAGCAATATATACAATTAAATTGGCTAGTTTATTGCATTATATTATTCTTCTACAAGGAACATGAAAAATAAAACATCAAGATGTTTATTGGAGAACTGCAGTCCAACTCAAGAATTAAAAGAAAACTGTTTTGCTTTTGCTTGTGACAATTAAAGGAATAAAGTCTGCAGTTAAAATTAACCTCTAGTCCAAACATCAGGAATTCAAATGTATTCAAGGGCAAGGTCAATAATTTAATGAGCAAAATAAGCTAAGAAAAACAGTGTTTCTGGGTGATAGCAGCAGTCAACTCAGTCTGTGACAATGTGGGAAATGCTGGCCACTAAGAAAGGTCTGAAGGGCAAGTGTAGCTGAGCCAGTTTTTCAACATTTTGAGAAACCATGAAGTAGAATTTTATATGCAAGACCTGTCAGATTAACTACATTCTAAATTTTTTCTGAAAGTCAACACGTGGGACGCCAAGTACACGAATGTGCATTAGTGCACGAGCTGCAGGGCTTCCGCCTGAGGTCTCTGCAACAATGAAAGAAAAATAAGGCAGCTCTTCACTCTGTTGAGAAGCCCATGTCCACATCTGGCAGTGGACAACTGCCATTTTCTTAAGTATTCTGTTGCTGGGCAGAAAAGAGTTCTTGTTTAAACCTAAAGCAAAAGCAAAAATAGAAAAATGTACAGAAAACAAAAAACAACATTAAAATGGATGAAAACTATACATATGTGATACATAGAAATAAAATTAATATCATATTATATATGATATTGATAAAACATCATTTTTTTGTTGTTGTTTTTTTGGAGACAGGGTTTCTCTGTGTAGCCCTGGCTGTCCTGGAACTCACTCTGTAGACCAGGCTGACCTTGAATTCAGAAATCCGCCTGTCTCTGCCTCCCAAGTGCTGGGATTAAAGGCATGCACCACCACTGCATGGCCATTAATTTCTATTTATCAAAGGAAAAGCAGAAAGTATGCTTTACTGCTTTTCGGCATGAAAGCAGTAAAACCAATAGCTATAAAAGTTGAGGTACACATGTGAAAGAAAATTAAAGTGGCTCAAAATAAATGCAAATGCTTTTCCAAAGGTCTCATTTCAACCAACTCTAAAGTTACAATCAAAGAATGATCAAAATTAAAAAAGAAAAAGATTGTCAATAAAGAAAATTTTTCTGATTATATTATTATAAAATAATAATAAAAGCAAGTACACTCTCGGAACTATAATGATAATTTCAGGAAAACTAAAATATGAATTCACAAAACACTATATGCAAGGAAGATATTTTAACTTTATAAAATTAAAAGTTCAAAATGAAAATATAACCATTAACACTAAATGAAAGCACAAAGTTCAATTTTTTTTAAAGAAAAGGATACCAAGAAAACAGGTGTTTTTTTAATAAGAGAGATGAAAAAAATCTTAAATTATGTTGTCATACTTTAAATTTATAAAAGAGAAATTAAAAGAGAAATAAAATGAAAGATACAGCTACTACATGGACCATGAAAATCCATGTGGAAGTTCCTCAAAAATCTCAAAACAGAACTACCACCTGGTCGCACTATACCACTTTTAGACATATATCTATATCCTACTATAGAGATACCTGCTCATCCATGTTCATGGCTCTCTATTAGCAATCACTAGAAAATAAAAGCACCCCAGATGTCCATCATCAATAAATGGATGGATAATGAAAATGTGATGCATTTATACAATGAAATTGTATTCAGATGCCAAGAAAACAAAATTATAAAATTTGCAGGTAAAGCAATAGAGCTGGAAACAATCATTCTGAGTGAGGTAATCCAGAACTAAAAAGATAAATTCTGCATGATTTCTCTCATTAGTGGATGTTCACTTTGAGCGTTCAGGTATAGATGCTCCATTTGGAATACCCTTAGAGGTCAAAAAATAAGTAAGGGGCCATGAAGGTGGGACTTTCAAAGAAAGGGAGATTAAATCCAATGATGTTAAGGGCTAATAGAAATAAGTGGGCAGGGAGATTTAAATTAGGGACCACAGAGTATAAAGAAGGAATATAAAGATGGATAAATAACATGAAGACTTTTTAAAAAAAATCATAAGCACCTATTTAATAAGCTTCCTGAAATATATGTATATATGTATAAATATATATGTATTATACATATATAAGATGTATGTATATTTATAAATGTATACATATATACATATATAAATATGTATATTTATACATATATTTCAGGAAGCTTATATATTATTAAATTATATATATATAATATATATATAATCTAAATGGAGTTACCTTGTAGCAGCACAACAATATAACTTCTACACCATAGACTAATAAATAAAAAGCTCAGCATCAGAAATAGGTTACCTCTTTTGGAATTGTTAGCCAGTGAGAGCTCATATTCTCTCAAATATTACAAGCTTTTGCCAGTGTTTTGGTTACCCCTCAGAACTCGATGGTTTGATGCTATTTTAATCAAGCTGGTACTCTCACCTGGAAGCTTCATTCCTACTAACTAGTTTTCATCATACTAGAAACTGTTATGTATGCTACCAGAAAAGAAAATCAATCCTCAGTTTTACCCAGCTCTGAACCCTGGGAGCTATACTACTAACTGGTGTGGAAAGACATACCACTGATGCCATATCAGAGGCATGACTGTCCTGGAAGTAAACGACTGCTTTCTAATAGGAATTGAGACCTATTCCACAAGTGGTGCCATCATCAGGCCAATAATCTGTGACTAGGAAGAATCTGCCATTATTATTCTGCAGAGTGGACATAGTATTAAACTGACTCCAAATGACTTATCATGATACTGATAGATTATTGCATTTCCCAGCCCATAGGAGAAAAGCCACTATCTTAAGTAGATGGTGATTAACATAGACACATACAACTGGTCAAAGTGCTGAGAATAAGAGAGTTAACAATGTTCAGTCCTATACAGGACGTCTATACCACACAACTTTATCCCATGATTCAAGGACTGATCACTGCAGAAGAGGGGGCAGAATGATTCTAGGAGCCAGAGATGACTGTAAGACAACAGTGTTTGGGAGATACAGCAGGACAGTTGGACATATGAACTCACAGCAGTTCTAACAGTGTGCACAAGACCTGCCTAAGATCAAACAAACCCAATCCCAATGCAGAGAGGGGAGATGGGCAAGAAATCCTACCACTGGCTAAAGAGCTAATGACATCTGATAACTTCTAAAGAGAGGGAGAATCAGTTTTCTTTAAGAGTGTGATTCCTGGTAGGAGGTCCACTCTCTCGTGGAAGGCCTTATATAGATAGCACAAATCGGTTTAGAAAGGGGGGGGGGGAACAGCTGCATATATAGCAGAGGATGGCCCAGTCAGTCATCAATGGGAGGAGAGGCCCTTGGTCCTGTGAAGGTTCTATGCTCCAGTGTAGGGGAATGCCAGGGCCAGGAGCGGGAGAGGGTGGGTTGGTGAATAGGGGGTGGGGGGGGGGGGAGGGAACAGGGTTTTTTCAGAGGAGAAACCAGGAAAGGACATATCATTTGAAATGTAAATAAAGAAAATATTTAATAAAAAATAAATTAAAAAAAGAAATATAAAAAAAGAAAGTGGGGAAAAGAAGATGAAAAGTTGGGTGGATAAAGAAATAGGGTGTAGATCTGGGTAGAGTTAGGGGGCCATGGAAATGATCAAATGAAATCGATCTTCTCAAACAAGTGATAACAATAAAAAATAAATAATGATAACAAAAACAAAAATTAAAGGCAGAATTTTATTTACAGGAAATTAAAGCAGAGACAAAACTGAAAATGTAACTATAACTTCACAGACCTGTCAATATCTTTAAAATGTAAACAGCCACCCTTAAATTTAAAAGAAAATGAGAAAGTTCCAACAAAATACATTAAAAAACACAGTAGAAGAAATTTTATAGCAATGAAATTACATTTAAGAAAGAGACCAGAATAGAATAAAATATTAAAACAAACAAAAAAAGACATCCAAGTCAGGGGCCTCATAACATTATTTCTTATAAAAATGTACTTCATGTCAAAAAAAGACACAAAAACTGTTCATTAAAGTTACATGTTGACACAGAAATATGATCTTTTTAATACTGTTCAACGTGATTGCATGGCTGTGTCTACACCCTCTAATTTCCTCTTAGAGGAAAACTGCCCACTGTATAGAATAAGAACCGAACAAGTCTATGGACAAAAAATAATATTGCGAGTTAAACAACCAAAGCCTAAAATTCATCTGTTACAGCAAATTGTGCTACACTCTCAATGCAGCTAGGATATTTTTAACTCTATCAAAGCTGCATGCAGGAACACAACCATCAAACTACATCTTACAATAGTGGGACCTCAGAAATAACAGCTTACTGAATAAATGAGTGGGCATCTAGTTGGTGTATTCACACTGAAAATCATGGCTGAAAGGGCTATGTACATAAAATATTAAATAATAGACCAATTTTTAAAACTATAATGTAATAGAATTCTTATTCTTACAGTGAAGGTTTTAGGGAATATCCTAACAGGATGCTAGTATATTCTACTCGTCTAGTCTCCCAGATTATTGACTTGCACAGCTTAAAATCCTACGTAAACTATGGACCTAGTAAAATACAGCAGATTGTGATTTCTACACATAAAGCCATCAGCACATCAATCTCTGCCCTCATTCATCTGCTGCAGAAAGCCCCAGTAGCAACATTAAATGCATTAAATGCACATGAAACTATAATAACACACCAGCAGTGAATGAAGAATCTCATTTGCAAAAATTACTTAAATACAGGCTTTCAATACAGAAAATAAAAATTTGCTCCATACAGCCTGTAAGCTAAAATTGAAAGATGAGCCTAAGGCCACTAATTTCCCATCTGATTCAGAAGCAAACACACCAGTTTAAAACAACTTCATCTGCTAACAATAATGTTTGCCAATTATCTAGTATAAATATCTAACTACTCTAATAATGGTCCTTTTATCTGGTCTGCAATCTGCATGTACTAAGTCACTAGTACATAAGTGATGTCAAAGTTGATGGCAACATCTACTCTATTGTGAGTATTCTAAGTCAAGAAGTATTGTGAGAATGGTCTGGATACAATCACAGGGCCACAGCACCAACGTCTTATACATTCCACCTGCTCTTCATCGGAGCCACATTTCTCCTCTGGATGCCACTCTCTCACAGACTGGAGGACTAAATCATCCACAAGTGCACTGACTGGCTGTCTTTCATCCTTGATCTCATCTTATCAGACCAAATTATTATTACCTGACTCAAAACAGACGACTGGAAAAAAAGTAATGTATTAGCTTGTCAGATGTCATCTGTAATGTATCTAGTGCTCAGGCCAGAGGCTCAGGAGGTAGATCAAGCACTAGAATGAAAGCCTGAGAGATGCTATGAACCCTGTAATTAACTCTGGGTCCTTAACTTTCAGATGTTCTATATATCCCATTATTAGCAAATGGGTCTGATCTTACTTTGCCTTTCAGTTGTTGTGCCATTCAAGATGGCAACATTTTGACATACAGTGTCTTCAGAGAACAAATATAGTAATTTTGTTTGACTAACAACATCTCTTGATGATTTTGCTACTTAAGTTGATGGCAAAGAATACAGTCATGAAAGGAGACTTCTGGTTTACAACACTGTACAATACAGAGTTTAGAAGTTGCTACTTCTCCTGACAAGTAAGAAAAGCAAGAAATTCTGTAAACTGAATACTTTGCCTAAGCTCTCTAGGAGAGCAGAGAACACAGACCAAACTACTACTTGAAGGACCGGATACAGTCGGGCAAATAAAGGGGGGGGGGGGGGGGGGGAGTTCATAGCTTCCTAGAGCAGAAGAAAGACAGGTGGGAAAACCAGCTGCAGGAAAACCAGCTGCAGGGGATTCATCACTGAAGGCTTGGTGTCTTGTTTAGGGTTTCTATTGCTGTAAGGACACCATGACCAAAAGGCAAGTTGGAGAGGAAAGGTTTACTCAGCTTACATTTTCACATCGCTGTCCATCACCAAAGGAAGTCAAGAGAAGAACTAAAACAAGGCAGGATTCTGGAGGATGAAGTTGATACAGAGGCTATGGAGGGGTACTGCTTACTGGCTTGCTTCATATAGCTTGCTTGTCTTACTTTCTTATAGAACCCAGGCCCACCAGCCCAGAGTGACATCATCCACAATGGGGCTGGGTCCTCTCAAATTGATCACTAATTTAAGAGTTGCCTTGCGGCTTGATCTTATAGATTCATTCCCTCAATTGTAGCTCCTTCCTCTCTGATGAGATAACTCTAATTGGTGTCAAGTTAACATAAAACCAGCCAGTACACTCAGTGTAAACAATTGAGAGCTACAAACTCCAGGAGCTCAAGCCTTGGAGGCTCCCAAGCTTTTTTACGAGCTTTTATCTGCAGAGCTCCATGAGATTCCCATAGGAAACATTAGAGAGAAGTCGATCCCTTATCCGTGTTTCCTGAAGAAGAAATGAGGAAAGGACCTGTTTAAAGTATGCCCTAGCGCTCCTCTCAGAAAGGTCTGCTCTCTGCAGAAGCTAGTCGCAAATGTTTGCCTGCATGGGGAAATATCAGAATCTCATTGTTCTGCTGGAAGGGTGTCAGACGGCACCCATCAGTCTCCTCTACAACGGAGAAAAAAATGATAGAACTCTAGCCCATACTAGCCTCCACCAAAGTGTATGCTGTATTTGTGTGACAACTAAACATTTGTAAAGTTCACTTTCTAGTCTGAGACTGAATTACAAGACCACAGAGCACATTAATAAATGTAATTTATAACCATTTCATTTACCTGATATACCATGTCCAGTTAGCAAGCAAAATGGAAAAGGCATATAAATGATAAGCAACACAATTTGAAGATGTGTGGTAAGTATCAGAATAAGATGTTGTAGAACTGTTTGAATGATCAGGCCAGGAAGTAAAGCCACTTTGATTCTTAACCTAATAATTCTATTGTATAAAGTAGGCAGAAGACATGGGCTGTAAAAACCTGGAAATACTAAGGGAAAAAAAAGGTGAGGTGCTAAAGTAAAGTACTTTCTAACAGAAATGGACAGTGATTTTGGTGGACTAACTTGTGGTCTGAGCACCACAAAGGAGAAAATCAGTGAGCTGGTCAGCATTTCAAACAATGGAAATCAAGAAGAGCAGAGGCAGAAAACACAGCAGAGAATAGCTAAAAACTGTGGGTAACCAAGGAAGGGATAACATACCTGTAAAAAGCATAGAGGAAGAACAGAAGGTGTATTTGAAACAATAGGACTAAAAATTCACATAACTTGATGTCAGGTGTCCAATCACAGGTCTTTCCATCCCAGCTAGTACCAAACTACTATAAATGCCCAAGAGAAATGCTTCTACAGATGTGTCATTTCCAATCATAAAAAGTCAAAGATAAAGAAAGTCATGGAAGAAGACAAAGGGGAAAAACATGACTTGTGGAAGATTGACTATCTAACCACCTTCTCACACAGCATTCAAACAAGAAGCCAGTGAGGTAAAATACCTATGGTACAGAGAAAACAAAACACACAAAAGAAGTTAGAAGCCCATGACTTAATCCCTCTCAAATACAAGGGAGAAGCAGATACCTTCTCAGTGATCGAAAGCTGACAGGCTTTGTTGGTAGGCTTAGCTTGCATGAAATGCTCAAAGTTCTGCAAAGAGAGGAAAATCTAAGACAGAAACTAGAAACCTGGGTCTATGAAAGGGAAGAGAAAGCCAAGCTGTGGTTCAAATGGAATTGGAGTGCGATCTCTGGGAAGCATTGTAGAGTCACAATCACAAAGACTGGGTCCTGAATCATCATCTAGTCTAGTGTGAGAAGAAAAAAAATGCCCTATGGGGAGGATTTTTTCCTGAAGACAGGGAGTATCTTCAGGACAGTAAGAGAGCTTGCTTTATCTGAAACCCAAGCCTAATCTCTCTACTGGCTTCTACTGCTCCCTTGTATTTTCATGGTAGCTCCTCAAAATACTATTAAAACAAGATGTCAAGCCAGCAATCAATGGTTCAACAATGGATAAAGGCACTTGATGTAGCAGCCGGACAATGAAAGTACAATTCCTGCCAGTATTTCTGTTATCTGCCTAACTCACTTTACTCATACAGGATGTTCATCAAACAACTCAAGTATATCCCTACTTTAGTGCCTCTGAACTTCCTATTCCTGGGTGTTAAAAAAAAAAAAAAAGAAAGAAAGAAAACCTCTCCCTTGTATCATTAGAAGGTTTTAGTCTTTGATTGCATTCAGTGGTTGTTTTAATTTGCAGCAACCACAAAGTTGAAAATGAAATTTACAGTATTGAATCCATATATAGAAGTAATGTTGGGCTGGTAATCTGGTTCACCAACAGATAAGACACTTGATGTGGAAGCCTAACAATGAAAGTGCAATATTCGAAACCCACATAAAGGTGGGAGGCAAAAACTGAATACAAATATTAGAAATTAGAAAAGAGGACATAAAGTAAAACATGTAAGTTTTCCACACTTAAAAAATTAAGGAGAGAAAATCAAGTTTGGGGGGAGGGGAAGGGAGGGAGAAAGAGAGAGAGAGACAGAGAGAGAGAGAGAAAGAGAGAGAAAAACAGCAAGCCTTAGATTAGAAGTCAAGGAACTTGAAAATGGGGATGAACACATCAATCACTACAAATTTGTTAACTTAGAAAACTAAGATCAATTTTTTGACAAGTACAGTTTAGCAAAATATATATAAGCAGCATCAACCAATCTAACCAGGTCGGTATCCGCTAGAGAAGTGGAGGCATGACTATTAATGTTCCAGAACAGAAACAGCATCGCCAGATGGGACCACTGGAAAATTCTACCAAATATTTATAGAATAAATTGTGATAATTACTCATAATCTCCTTCATAGGACAGATGCAGAATAAATACTGCATCACTCATCGTACAAAACCAGTCCTAGCCTAACATCAAAGATAACACAAGAACCAGCAACTACACACTGTTGCCCTAGAGTATAGACCAAGAGGTCCTTAGCAAAATAGTAGTAATTTTTCCTCTTTCTGTGATAAAATACCTGACAAAGAGGACTTAAAGAAGGAGTGTTTGTTTGAAGGTACAGTGAGCGTGGCCGGGAAGGCAGGGCTGTGATGACAGCTCTAGCTATGGCAGCACGAGCCAGCATGAGGCAGCTGCTCACATTGAGTCCTCAGTCAGGAAGAGAATGGAATTGGGTAGTACATCACAATGCTATGTATCCCAACGAATGGGATTTCTCCCTGGTTTGCAAGTCTTGTCCAATCAGATATCAGTCAAACCAACAGTGGAAACATTGCACTTCTTACAATCCTAAAACTGAATTTCAAAGTTTGTGTTGGCTTTTAATCTAGTATAAGATGAAAACACTCTTTTGAGTGTCCACTACCCATCATAGCTGCAAAACTGAGACACTTAGTCTAAAAAGACACCTGTGTGCGTGCAGTACATTCACTAGTCCAGAACTCCATGTAATGATGGCGTAGCATAGTGCAGCCACATCACAATTGCTTTTTAACTCCTCTAAATGAAGAGTTTTCGAGCTGAAATGTATAGAGCTGCCTGCCAGAGCCAATCCCACTAAACCCCCTCAGGGTGCACAAGGTCCTCTTAATAATCCAGGGGCTGTTGGAAGACAATATACTGTTGGGCTGTCCAAAAGTTCAAGGAAGAAACTGTCACACCTTGACAGGCAAACAGACAAAGCTTTCTTAAACTGGGTTAAAAAAAAAATACAGACAGGGCTGGTGAGATGGCTCAACGGGTAAGGACACCGACTGCTCTTCTAAAGGTCCTGAGTTCAAATCCCAACAACCATCTGTAATGAGATCTGACGCCTTCTTCTGAGGTGTCTGAAGACAGCTACAGTGTACTTATGTATGATAATAAATAAATAAATCTTTAAAAAAAATACAGACATTCCTTGCATTCTTCTTACAGCTCTGTAACTTGACACGCTCCTTCTAAATCATAGCTTAACCATCTCCTATAAAAGCAAAGAGAAGCATACCTTCAGACTCCATGTTCCCAATGAGGCTAACATAGAACATTTCCTGACAAGTAGGAAAGGAAGACAAGACACATCCAACTCTCTATTCTACCTACTGCCACTGATCTAAATCTGCCTGAAAGGTGGTTTTCTTTCTTAATTTGTTTCATTTTTTTTATATATTACTGGCAGATGGAACAAACTAAAGCAAAGGTTTTATGTTTTAGTAAAGGAAAAGAATAATGAGTATGAAGGAATAACATGTTATATATGTGTTGTCACATATATAAATATGTCATATATATGATACTGTTTTACTATATATTTAGTCATGAGCAGCTAAACACTTCTTTCTCATCAATAAGACTTGAACTTATGGTCCTATAGTATAAACTGACTATTTTCCCTCCAGGTCCATAAAGCTAATAATTTGTAGAAAAGATAAGATCATATATCTAGGTAATGAAAACCTATTCTCATAGATACTTTTGAAAAAACAATTAGCAGATCAATTTTGTGGAGTGTCCTATCTTTCTTCTCTTGTATCATCTGGAGTAACTGACTATAATTTAGATGTTAATAAGCTTCCCATTGGTATGACAAGATACCTGAAACAATTTATTAGAAAAGAGAAAAGATTTGTTTCAGTTCATGGTTTCAGAGGAGTTAGCCCACAGTTAACTTGGACTATGCCCATAAGAAGGAAAACCATTATGGCATGAACCATGTGACAGAGAAAAACTGCTTAGATCATAGTAACCAGGAAGCAGAAAAGAGCTCATTTCAATAACCTTCCGCAAGAGTCAACAAACTATGAATTATAAGAGAAATAAGCTATTCCTGAGGTTAGAGATCTACTGATTCCCCCGAGAGCCTCACCTCCAACACTGCTGCCCTGAGGATCAAAACTTCAACACCTGAGCTTTAGATGATACAAAAGCTGTAAACTACAGAATGGTGAATCTTCTAGCACTTTCCCACTCTTGACATCTAATTTAAGATTGCTATATACTCCACCAGAACCCTACTATACATGTTCTCAGTTCAAACTAGCTTCCAGAATCACACATGCAAAAGTGACAGCATCAAACCTGAGGGCATGGCCTTTGACCCTGGCTACCTAGTCTTCTGCCATCATAGCTCTCAAGTTAACAGACAAAAGACTTAAGGCAGCTCCAATTCATGTTGGACTCAGATGTTCCCATTCTATCCTATAGCCATACTTCACTAAATCAAAACTGCCTGTCCAGGCGAAAGCAGCTGTGAGCTTGCCAGATCTACACCACTAGAAAAATTCATCCTATAGAACTGAAGGGATGTGGGAGAATGATGTTGATATTGAAATTAATAGGTGATGGACCTGTGTAAGCAATAATGTAGGATTTGAGAACTTTCTGGACTTTGTGATAGTTCAATGTGTGGAGATAACTGGTGGGTGACAGAGCAGTTGGAATGATTGTTAGAAGAGGAAATAGAATCATCATATGGGAATCCTGGCAACAAGTACGAATGACTGTTTAGCTGCCATGATGAGACTGTATAGGAAAACCTGTCCCATTTCCAAAGAGCTTACTTTATTGTGACATTAAAAATAAGATCATGGGAGAGTATTGGTGGTATATAATAGTTCCTGGGAAAAGGAAGACAGGTTCCTCAGTAGCAAAGCCTCTAGTATGTTGCCTGTGTTCCTAAATAAACCCACATCCAGGTTTAAGTAAGAAATTCTAATTAAACCCAGTATTATGGTTTTCTTAAAGCCATGAGAGTAGAAGAGAGGCTTGTTGAGAAAAGGGGGTACAAAGAAATTGGAGAAAGGTCAATGAAGCAATGTGGTGAATGTGATCAAAATACATTAAATATCTCTATGAAAATGTCAATTAATTAATTAATTAATTAATTAAAAATAGATTTGGAGCCAGAGGAATATCTCAGTGACAGTATGCTTGCCAATATTCACAAACTCTGGGTTCATCCCTAGCACAAGAAAATTATCAAATCATATACATAGTTATATTAATAGTTTTGTTAAGTAAACTTTTATGACAGTCAAAAAATGTTTGCCACCAGGCAGTGGTGGTACATGCCTTTAATCCCACCACTTGAGAGGCAGAGGCAGGTATATTTCTGAGTTCGAGGCCAGCCTGGTCTACAGAGTGAGTTCCAGGACAGCCAGGGCTACACAGAGAAACCTTGTCTCGAAAAACCAAAAAAAACAAAAAACAAAAAACAAAAAACAAAAAACAAAAAAAAAAACAAGAAGTTTGTCCAGCATAAATGAAGACCAAAACTGAGCAAAGAGACCCTCCAGAGTCCAACAAAAAATCAATTCCAGGGCACACTAACAGACATGGGTCAGCAGATGCAGCCCTGGGCAAAGAAGAATTGGGTGTGACAGCCATACAGTGGCTTAGACTCTGAGAATAGCATCTGCAGAGCAACTACCTATTTCTCATGCTTAATTACATGGATCTTTCATATTTTTTCTAAATGAGCATGTGAAATGGCAACTATCATCAAATAAAGAGTGAAAACATAGTCAAAAGCAAGCTTAATTCTACAGTACAAACAAAGAATCGTGAGGTTCTGTACCCTAGACTCTGTCATCACAAACATGAAATGTGTGTTTCTCTTACTGCCACCACCATTGTAAATATGTCATCTGTGTAGAACCTGCTTACTAAGCCTGAGAAGGCTCCGTGAGCCCAGACTTTCTGTAACCAGGAGCATTGCTTTGTCCATAGGTGTTGACCTAGCACCTTCTTGTCTTTCTCATAATCCAAAGGATGAATGCCTGAGTGTTTTGGTTTTTTTAAACTTTCAGCCACTCTGAAATTTTTTTTCCTTGACTTTCCTCAAGAAGAGAAAATAAATGCTTTGGAATAAAATAAAGATCAATTTTTTTCTTTCAATAGTCTCTTTCATCTAGAAACACTGTAACATCCCACCAGAATTTGACAATTACTCATTCTATATCAAAGACAACTGAACTTGACACTGCAATTAAACACTGGCTTCATTTCTTTCCTGGTGATAGGCAGCTTTGGGCCTTAGAGTCTGGACAATTGTCATCTCTTTATTAAAACACTGTTTGATTAGGTGTTTTATTTTTATAAAAAATTAGTACTCATGCCATCCAGATGCCATGTGCTTCTGAGCTCTTTCCCACTTGCCATTCCCTTGGTTCTTTGTTCATGAAACACTGAATAAGTATCTACTGAGCTTCTGTGAGCCAATCCCTGAGCTATGTGGTACAATAATAAACAAGGACAGAATCCCCTCTTCAACAGATATTTAAGAAGGCAGCATCACATGAACCATTCTACAACCCAATATGGCCTATGCAGTAACAATTCTTAACACAGAAACAAATCATTCATATTACATCTAACAGAAATTTCTGAAAAGATGACATCATCCCTCTGCTTTACCACATAATGCCATACCCACTAGACAATCGTGGCTATTAAGCACTTGAAATGGAATTAATGAGTCTAAAAAGATGGCTCACTGGTTAAGAACACTTGTTTCTTTCTCTTCTAGAGGAACAAGGCTCAGTTCTAAGCTGTCACATGGCAGCTTACAACTATTTGTGACTCCAGGTGTCAGGGATCCATTACCCTCTTCTGACCTCAGCGGGCATGAGGTCACACACAGGTGGTACATCCATGTCATAGTGAGAAGTCAAGAAGCCCTGTCTACTTCGCTCATGACACTACGACCTCACCTCCATTCTGTCACCCACACTCAGAGTCCTACATACAGGAAAATACTCATACAAATAAAATATAAATAACTAAGTAATTTGTAATTGAGCTAGTATGGTAGAAAACTTACTTTTTATTTTATTTTTATTAATTGAAATGGGACTATGAGTAGTCTTTGTAAGATGAGTAACTATTGGATGGAGCACAAATAGACAGGTATCCCTGTGCAACTAACATAGCTAACTGAGTCAGCAATAAACCTTTGAACTGAGGAAACTCCAGAGAATTAATTAGGGTAGCCATGATGTAATGTTAGGTCAGAAGATGCATCCAATGGACCAGCTAGCTCTAAGCCAGCCTCCTACCTGAATCAAATCTATAAATCTTCTGGTAATGATCCATTAAGTGTTAGATGGAACAAAGACATAATTCTTCTTGCTAAAGCATTTAGACACAAATAAGTGAGCTTTATGTTTTTAGATAATTTCTGATCTACCACCAATCCATTGATAACCTGATCGTAATTCAAATCTACTCAAGGTTATTGAGCGGAGAAATGTTGAGTGTTTTATTGTGATCTGAAATTACAAGCAGGTTTTGATCCTGTACTTCAACAATGAAGTTACTCAACTTACTGATTAATAACATGATATCAAACAGGAAAGCCTAAAGGGACTTCAATAACAGCAAAAAATGATAACCAAAAAGACAAAGTGCTGATGGGTGATTCTAAGTGTGGGTAGCAGAGCAGAGATGAGGTAACAGGGCTATGAGCACAGTAGGTGGAGCTTCTTGACTCTCCACTCAGGCATGGACAGCTGAGTAAATTTGGGAAATGGGTTCTGGTTTTTTAATCTTCAAAGTGACAATAATATTAACCATGCACATTATCAACAGAGACATAAATAGTGTGTTGCAAATTGCTGGTACATCTCAATAATGAATAGTTATTATTAATATTACAAATAAAACTATATGGGTTTTACTCACAGCTAGTATCATTTGAGATGAATCAAGCCATCCTTTACCTCTAGGAGACAAGAACCTCTTTTTCTCTAGTGAGCATTATTAGTTAGCTCAATGTAGGATTTGATCATTTGTGAACAAGTAAGTTCACAAATGAAAGAGCTAAGTGGGTATAGAAAAAATGGAAACCATCTCTTTGAATTTTTACCTGGCATGGTCAAGATTGCTTTTGCCCACATTTATACTCTTCCCTAATCATTAAAGAGTTGCAAACACATACGGGGAAAAATGTTAAACAGCAATGACAATTCAAAACACTGGCACAGCACTTGGTTTTGGTAGAAAACCTAACTACAAACAATCTAAGGAGAGGGGAGCTTCATCTCAGAGAGACCAAATCGAAGACAGCAATGATTCTCAACTCAAAGTTTAAATTCTTTCCACCACTACTCTGGCATCTCTACCCAATCTTATCCATTTCTACTTTGGTTACAGAAACAGACATTATGGAACAAGGTTGGAAAAGAATTAACAAGACACATAGATGACAAACAGCTACTCTGTACTGGCAATTGATGGCTTCTGGAAGAAGTTTACTATGTGCCTGCCACTATTGGTTTGTAGTATTTCTTCTTCCAAATGCAGACCTTATATTTGTGTTACCAATAATTATTTCAGCAGTAGTCATTGTAGGGGACATGAACAATAAGCAAATACTGTCTTTAAAGCATTTAATTTGATAGACATCCTCTTCTATGAGATTAGAGTTATCATAATTGCACAAAATTATTAGGGTATTCTCAAGATAATTTACATGAGATTCTCTCTCCCTTCATATAAATATAAATAATTACATGATTTTTAATCTGAAATAAAATTCCTTCCTAAACCACAAATTATTAGTTGAGTTCAAATACATTCAAAGAACTCACAAATTGGGACAGATATGAGAGAAAGCTCCAGACAAACCACTTGGGTCCAACAGCATCTCTGTCTGTCATTTCTTAGATCAATGATCTTGAAAGTGTTACAAGCTTTAGGCTCGGTATTCACATCATCAAAACATTAAAAGTGGTGTATATTTCATGAAGTTGCCCACCACCTAAAGAAACAACATGTGCAAAATTACGCACAAAGACTAACACAGTGAGAACCAACAAATGGTAGATTAGGTGCTTGGATAAGTAATTTCTCTGCACATGGATGAATATGGAAAATACTTGAGTTAGTAAATGTATTTGCTATTATGTATCTATAGCCAAACCACATCTTGTATTTTTCCATTGTTGAAACTAAGAGTGCCAGATAGAATCAATAAAAAAAAAAAATCCACATCTAAACACATTATCATAAATTACATGAACATCAAAAACAAAGCAAAAATTCCATATGCTGTCAACTAGAGAGAAAGAACAAACAACTTATAAAAGAACAGTAATGAAACTGACATCACATATTTCAACAGGGACACCGGAAGGAAAAATACAGTAAAGTAATGCTTCTTGCACTTAGAAGAAATGGGGTATTTGAGTGTAGGATGTATCTCTAACATGTATATTTCAAAGGAAAATCAAAATAGAGATAATGAGACATTGGAGACTTCATAAAATTTACTATACAAAAATGCAGTGACAAAACATTCTGAAAAGAAGCACTCTTAGTGTTCAGGCCTAAATGGAACATCTCTATCATAGCCCTCCTCCCAGGGCTCAGGGATCATGAGAGAAGAGGCAAAAACACTGTAAGGGCCGTGGGCAGTGGATGTCTGCATGATAGGTGCACATAGGAACTCAGACTGAGTTTAATCATATGCACAAGAACGTCTCAAGATCTCTCCAGCATGGAGGAAGGGAAAGTCACATAGCCTAATGTGAGAAACTGTTGGCAACAGATGACTTCTGGGAGGGAGAAAGAGTCAGCTTTATTCAATGACTTAGCTTCTGAGAGACTTACCCATGCTCCAATTGAATATCTAGTAGATTACTCTGCACCCAAAAAAATACTGGCAGCATTGATAGGACTCAATTAGGGGTGGGCATGAAATCAGGAGGCAATAGTGGTAGGGGGATGGGAGGGTGGAGAAAAAAATAAATAAACAAAGAAGGAATGGACTTGATCAGAACATTATATTTGTATGCATGTAAGATTTGTATGCAAATCTTAAACATTTTTTTTAGAAGGAAAACAATAAGCCACTCCTGGGGATAGGAAAAGTAAAAGAAGCTAAAAATTTAAAACAAATTAAAGTGTGGGTGAGAGAGCTAACCGGAAGGCAGCAAACTGACATAAAGGTGGCGAACAGCAAGCATTCAAATCACAAAAAGCCAGAGTGATGACGCAGTTCACACTGGAGATGATCATCCAGGCAGCAGAGCATGCTGGGAACATTTCTCTCCTTACCGAAAAATCAACATGGGTGTTGTTCTTAACACTGTGAAGAATGTTGCGAAAGGAGTATTCTGACTACACAACCCTCAACTGGCCTAAAAAATCTATCTCTCATATGAAACGCAAGAAAACAGAAAGGCAAACATGCTTCCAGCAAATCAGATGTCAAAAGTAGCTAATGAAATTGATTTAACTTAAATGAAGTAAGCCCATGAACTAAAGAATGGCATTTGAAATGGGCTGAAAAAGAAAGAAAGAAAGAAAGAAAGAAAGAAAGAAAGAAAGAAAGAAAGAAAGAAAGAAAGAAAGAAAGAAAGGAAGAAGGAAAAGCAAAACACCAAGGACTAGCAATGCTACCTCTTAGACGTGCAGCTAAAAGCGAGAGTATACTGAAAAATTTTAAAGTTAATGATGAACAAAAGTATTGAGGCAAATTCAAATTAAAGCACAACCATGATAGCAAATACTAAACACTGGCCATACCAAATGAACCGTGTACAGCATCGGGAAGACGGCTACATATCTGAGAGAGAGAGAGAGCCAAGATGAGCACCTGACGATAGGGCTGTTGCTGCGGATAACAGTATGTAAATATTATGCACAAAGAAGGGAGTGAAACTTCAGGCAGAATTATAGAGGAAGAGACCACAGGACTGTTAGTCGAGCAATGGTTCTGCTGGGCAGCGCATCTATCCCTTTCCTGTTAATTATCCCCATTGGCTGAAAGCGTCTCTAGATGCCTCTTCACATTAATGCTATCTCTCCTCTCAGTTCATGGTTGGAGCAAACCTCCTCAAAAGAGTTAGCAAAAGCTTTCTGTACACCCTTTTCCATTTCTTTTGTGACCTTTCAAATCCATCTCTCCCCCAGGACTCTGTGTGAACGACTCCCCAATTGTTTCTAGAATGCTGTCAGTGATCTACTGTACGTCTTCAAGTTGATCACTTTGAAACATTTCTGAAAGTTGTCTTGGTCGTGGTGTTTAATCAAAGTAAAAGAAAAAGTAACTAATATAACATATTACCCTCACCTGAAAAAATAATTTCTTCATTAAATAAGAATCCACAGATTGCTTTTTGTCCCCTGCCTTAGGCCTGGAGAAACGGTTGAATGTTTAAGAATATTTTCTGCTCTTCTAGAGGACCCAAGTTCTCACTACCCACATCTGGAAACTCACATAAAACTAGTTCCAGAGGATTCTACACATTGGTCTGGCCACTATAGGTCCTTACACGTATATGGCACACACGTTCCTGTACATGTATGCACGCACGCACGTACACACACACCAATAAATGTCTTTAAAACCTTTTCCTTGTTTCATCTACCAAAACCCTAAATCATTTCACAATCTTATCTAATCCAAATTCATTTCTTTTCTTAACAAACACAAATGTTCCTAGCCTACCACCCAGATAGAGCCCTATAAATATCTGTCCGAGTTAGCTTTTAACTGTCTATGTAATTTATCCTAGAGTCATCTGAGAAGGAGCTCCAGTGGAGGGATTTCTCATATCCAATTGGTCACACAGTATTGCTTTAGACCAGTGAACTCACTTCACAGAAAAGAAAGTACAGTAATGACCTCATATTCATGAGCTCCATTGTTCTTACCATGCCTCTCACTATCCCCAGGCAGCTGGCTTGATGGAATAGTGGAACAATCTTTTAAACACACATCAGATGTGCCAGTTGGGTAGCAATAGCCTGAAGGTCTGTGTTAGAGTTCCTCAGAAGGCTGCATATGCTTGGAAGCGGTGTCCAATATAGAGAAACAGTAGTTTCTCCTATACCCAGGATTCATGGTATGATTGAAGGAGTGGATTATAATGATTGTTTTTTAATGTCAGCTTGCTACAACTAAGAATTACATGAGCAAAGAACTTTATGAGAGGAGAGGAACTTACTCTATGGCGTTCGGTTTGTGTGTGGGCAACTGTCTGGCTGTTAGTTGATGCAGGAGAAGCCAGTCCAGCCCACTGTGAGTGATTCTTAACTATATAAGCAAGCTAGCTAAGCATGGGACTGTGAGTGAGCCAGCAAGCTGTGTTTCTCGGTGGTTTCTGCTGCTCATAGGTGGCTTGAGTTCCATGCTTAGATACACTTTGTGGGATAGTCAATAGGCCTTTCTTGAGGTTACAATTTGCCTTCTTGTCATGACTTTCCTCAAAGATAGACAAGAATCTGTAAACTTAAATAGATTCATTCCTCCCCCAAATTGTCCGTGGTCAAGTTTACAATCACAGAAACAGAAAACTACATCACTACTCACTGAAGCCTTTCCTTCTGAGACATGGGCCTTTGTCAGCGTGGCACATTCCACATTACTGCAAGTGGTCCATGTAGATCTACTGTTTATTAGTGAGTTGACTGGTAATATTTTGGAGATCTCAGCAAAGGTCTAGATATTACTTATCTCATGAAAGTTTTTCCCGGAAGAAAGAAAAGTGGTAAAGTTAGGGAGGCACGTAAAGTACACATCTTTAATCCAACCTCTCAGGAGGCAGAGGCAGGAGGATCTCTGAGAGTTCTCATCCAGCCTCATCAAAATAGTAAGTTATAGGTAAGGCACAAGACTACTTATTGAAATCCATTTCAAGAAAAAAAAAAA
>JADRCD010220105.1:9196-24666 GCA_019843815.1 Montemys delectorum
AGAGAGAGAGAGAGAGAGAGAGAGAGAGAGAGAGAGAGAGAGAGAGACCTTTCCTAATTTGTGTAGTTCATCTTCCCCAAGGGAAAATATGATGCTATGGACTTTTTTTCATTTGTCTTGTTATATTTACAGTTTCACTCTTCCATGTGTCTGAACAGTGGTGTGTTGGTCTGTACCTCTCTTAAGGCAATGTTGGTGACAGACTTTGCAAGGGTCACAGGAAACCATGATTCCTGGTATGTCTGCTCTAATTTCTCCCTTTTTGAGAGAAACAAGATCCTGTGACCTTCTTGTAGACAATGAAACATGGTAGGGGGTGTGGTTGTCATTTTCGTGACTGTGACATGTTGCCTCTAATGGAGGTTTCTGTTTTGTTCAGAAATTCTCTCCAATTCTGGTTCTGATGGACCAGCTGCTTCATGGTGACTTACCCTATGGCTAATCTTATCCTGAAAGAATCTGAGACTCTGAATACAACTGCTTGCAGAGAACTGAATCCAGCCCCCACCTCCTCGGTGACCATGGAAGTGGATCTCCCTTGCCTGAATCTTCAGATGAGACCTAAGGCTGTCTTGTTCTTTCTATAGAGCCCAACAAGGCAAGGGGGCTTTTCCTGGTTAGTTTTATAGGTGTTTTTTACTTATAGTTTTGGTGACTGTATATAGATGTTCAGGTCTTGCTATGTAAATGGTTTATCACTGAGCTATACCTGAGCCTCTAATGGTTATCTTTAAATGCCCACTTGCAAGGGCATAGACTCACTTGGAAAGAGAGCATGCATGAGGGATTGCTTAGTTTGGGTTGGGATACAGCATGACTTGGGGGGGGGGGCTGTCTTTCTTATTAACTGAGATAGTATAGAAAACCCACACCAAGTATGGGCAGCACCATTTCATGGCCTGGGTCCCAACTGTATGAGAGAAGAAAGCTAGCTAAGAATGAATAACGACTCTGGATGATTTCATCTCTCTCTGCTATTGACTATGGTTGTTGCATGACTAGTGGCTTGAGTTCTTGCCTTGACTTCCCTGAAATGATAGTTGGCTTCAGCTGTCAACTTGACACAAATCTAGAACCATTTAGGAAGAAGAAACAACTTGAGAATTGCCTAAATCTCATTCGCCTGTGGCCATGTATCTATGAGACATTTTCTTAATTGCTAGTTGATGTGTATGGCCTAGTATACTACAAGATGCCACTCTGGTAGTTGAGCCTGGGCTATATCACAGAGAGCTGAACAAGCCTGGAAAAGCAAGCCAGCTGGCAGCTCCTCAATGGTCTCTGCTTCAAGCTCCTGCATTGAGCTCTTGCCTTGCATTCCCCAAATGATGGTCTGTGATCATCCCACAAGGTGCAATCAACCCAACCCTGTCTTCCCAAGTTGTTTTTTGTCATGGTGCTGTCACAGCAATGGAAAGCAAACCAGAACAGACTGTGACATGGAATTATAACCCAAACAAATTCTCTCCTTTGTTGCTTTTTGTCGGGGATATTTTATCATAACAATAGACAAGGAAAGCGGACAGAGGCCATGTAGGAGAGAGAAAGAAAAACAAGTGAAAAATACAGAACAAAATGACCATCATTTGATGTCAACATGGACCCAGTCAGCTGAAGCCAGAGTTGAAAAACAGATGCAACAGCAAGAGCCTTCTGTTTTGCCCAGAAGCTCTCAGAGACATGCAGAGGCTCATTCATGCCCATCCTTTAATGTGCCACTTTAAGCTCCTGGGAAGATCTCTCAAATCAGTAAGGCAATTAGGAGGTAGAATAACTGATTGAGCCTGATGTCATGCTTTGTGAGTGTCCCTTCTAGTGGGTTCTGGGGGGACTTTAGGAAAGCAATGGCAAAGAAAGGTCATCCATCGATTGTCTGAGCTTCCTTTCTTCTCAGTCAGCGCTCTGAGAAGTGTGGGGAAGCCTCAGCCAAGAACTGCCCATTATACAGTGGGCTATGCCTGTTCATTGGACGGACAGCTCTGCAGTTTTCACGCTTTCTTTCAACCTAATGGTGCAGCCTGGTCCTTCTTTCTTTGACTAGGGCTTTTAAGGGATCAGCTAGAAGCAATTGAAGGGACAAGATCTTTCTGTGGCCATGGGTTCCTTAGACATGAAATATGCAGCACCCCCTTTAATCTTAAACCTTCTCTTTAGTAATTATTCACTTCTCTTCTTTTTGTACTATTTTACTCTATCCTATGCATATTTATTGAGCATCTCTCTACTACATACCAGGCTCTGTTCTAGGCAGCTTAGAGTCATCTGAGAACAAATCAAGATAAGACCAAACATTAAAAAATGAACCCTGACTTTACAAAACTTACTTTTTAATTAAATATCTTGACTGTCAACACAATCAATGATTTAACAAATAGAAAAGCAAGAACTATAGAAAATGCAGGGTATAGGGTCACAATCAATGATTTAACAAATAGAAAAGCAAGACTTATAGGAAATGCAGGGTATGCAATATTAAGAATACACCTCTTTGCAAAGAAGGCAAAGAACAAACAGTTAACAAAGAGGAGAATTTATGGATTTGCTTTTCTGGGGCCAAAGTATTTGACATTTTTGAGGTCCCCAATCACAGTGTGTTCAGTGTGGCTGAGAAACAGAAAGGAGACCTCATGCTAGGAACACAGAGAGATGGTAAGTGATAAAGTTGGAGAGAAGAGAAAGGAGACAGAAGAAAGGAGATCTTGCAGGTGATTTATGCTGTGTTGGGATGGAACTAGTCAGGAAGGGAGACTAGACACATACTGACTCATGTTCTTAAAACATGGTTCATGTCTTAGTCAGGGTTTTTATTCTTGCACAAACATCATGACCATGAAGCAAGTTGGGGAGGAAAGGGTTTATTTAGCTCACTTCCATATTGCTGTTTATTACCAAGGAAGTCAGGACTGGAACTCAAGGAGGTCAGGAAGCAGGAGTTGATACAGAGGCCATGGAGGGATGTTCCTTACTGGCTTGCTTCTTCTGGCTTGCTCAGTCTGCTCTCTTATAGAACCCAAGACTTCCAGCCCAGGGATGGCACCACCCACAAGGGGGCCTACTCCCTTGATCACTAATTGAGAAAATGCTCCACAGCTGGATCTCATGGAGGCACTTCCCCAACTCAAGCTCCCTTCTTTGTGATAACTCCAGCCTGTGTCAAGTTGACACACAAAACCAGCCAGTACAATTGACCCCTTGTCAACTTGACACACAAACACATCACTATTAAGCCTCAACCCTTATTTTCTTATTTATCCCCAAGATCTAAAGTCTCACAGTCTTTATATATTAAAAATTCAATCAATTTAAAATGTCCAATATCTTTTAAAATTCAAAGTCTCTTAACTGTGGACTGGACTAAAATACATTCTTCTTTCAAGAGGGAAAAATATCAGGGCACAGTCACAATCAAAAGCAAAACCAACTGGGATCTCACGATCTTCAGGATTCCTCCAAGGGCTTGGGCCACTTCTCCACCTCGGCACTTTCTAGCACACACCTTGTCTTTTAGGCTCTAGATGCCTGTATTCTACTGCTGCTGCTGTTCTTGGTGGTCATTTATGGTACTGGCATTTCTAAGACACTGTCTTCCACTGTATCTAGGCTTCACCAATAGCCTCTCATAGGCTCTCTTCATGGTGCCAAGCCTCAACTCTTTTGCATGACCCCTCCAGTCTTGGGCCATCAATTGCAAACCGAGGCTGCCCCTTCATCAATGGCCTTTCATGGCCTCTCACTGTGCCTAGCCTCAGCTGTTCTTCTTGATCCCTTTATGTCTTCAAAACCAGTACCACCTGGGTGACTCTTACACATTACCAAGTCCTGCTGCAGCACAGAGTACAACCTTGGCTATCTCTGGAACACAGTCTCTTTGCTCTCAAAAAACACTTCCCAGAAGATGTCACTTTAATGATGCTGGTCTCTTCTTAATCACCGCTAATTTCTTAGCTCCAGCTAACCAGCATCAATAGTCCCAGTAATGCAAAGTTCTCTCTTTAGAAGTTCTGATATCTTGTTAATCACAGCTGATTCTTTAGCCCCAGCTAACCAGAACCACAGAATCTTCACAATTAAAACAACATGGCCCTGATAAGAGTCTTTAATCTTCCCTCTGAAATTTCACAAGCCAGGCCTCCATCTCTGCACTGTTCTCAACATAATCTTCCAAGCTCCTACAGAACACCCCACAGAATTCTTAACAGCCAGTGACTCTTCTAGCTCAAAGTTCCAAAGTCCTTCCACAGTCCTCCCTAAAACATGGTCAGGTTGTCACAGGAATACTCCACTTCTGGTACCAATTTGTCTTAGTCAGGGTTTCTATTCCTGCACAAACATCATGACCATGAAGCAAGTTGGGGAGGAAAGGGTTTATTCAGCTTACTTCCATATTGCTGTTTATCACCAAGGAAGTCAGGACTGAAACTCAAGCAGATCAGGAAGCAGGAGCTGATGCAGAGGCCATGGAGGGATGTTCCTTACTGGCTTGCTTCTCCTGGCTTGCTCAGCCTGCTCTCTTATAGAACCCAAGACTTCCAGCCCAGGGATGGCACCACCCACAAGGGGGCCTACTCCCTTGATCACTAATTGAGAAAATGCTCCACAGCTGGATCTCATGGAGACACTTCCCCAACTAAAGCTCCCTTCTCTGTGATAACTCCAGCCTGTGTCAAGTTGACACACAAAACCAGCCAGTACAGTTCACAACAGGAAGTACCCATCAATATTGAAGGTCCCTTGTGATGTGTAGTGTGTTTGTGCAGCTGAAGCCTGAAGTGATTGCTTAGTCAGTGAGGATGCATGCAGATGGGTCTGTCCTCTGTGACGAATTAAAGTTATACTTTCTTGATGACAGGCATCCTCAGACCCTGACAGCATTTGAAATGCTGAAGGTGGCTGCTTCTCAGTACACCCTACACCATCTTCACTGCTGGGTTTGAAGGTGAACTGGCCCCAAGGAAGTTCATTTATTTTATACCTGCTTCCTGGGTCCCAGTGCTGTTTTGGAAGGTTATGGCTCCTGTTGGAAGAATAGTCTTGTTGGAAGAAGTGAGTCTTTGAGAATGGATCTTGAGAATTCTTACTCCACTGTCTGCCCTTTTTCTCCTTGTGGACTACAGATATAATATAAGCTGCCCCTTTGTTATGCTGCCGTAACTTTCTTGCCATCACTGACTGTGTCCTTTCCTAAACTGTAAACCTAGAAAAACCCTTGCTCCAGAAAGATGTATCTTGTCAGGTATTTGGTCACAGCATCTAGAACATAACAGATAGGATCGCTTTGTTTGTGTCTAGATTTTATTTGTCTTGGACATAACTGTGTAACCCACCTCTACTTTCTACTGTGTCCTGGTTATGGCACTACCCATTGCAGATAAGACATGAGGAAAAACAGATGCATAGTCATACTAATCAAAGTCTTAACAGGCTATACTAATTATCTATGTCTGAGTGATAAGTGATCACACACAGCATTTTTAAAAAATAGTATTTCAGAGTTTTGTTTCTCAATTTTCCTACCTAAGAGCTTGTGAAGGAATTGCTTATCCATGCAAAATGACTCTTCTCAACAGCTAGGTGTCTATGAATCACAGTAGCTCTAAGTTTATTGAATTTAAAAAGTTGGTTTTTTTTAACAAGAAAATGAGATTAATTCTCTTTTCTTGTCCTTTGTTGAGGAAAAATATGTTTTGAATTGCATTTGCTCTGAAAGACTTATTTATTGACATTCTTTTTAAAATTTATTTTAATTAATTATTTTTAAGGTTTCATATGTGTATATAATATATTCTCTAATTTCTCCAATCTCCTTTATCTTATGTCTAGTAGCCTCCTTTGCCTAGTTCATGCCTTTTTTAAACCTTGAATTTTTATTATTGACTTTCTTAGCATAGATACAAAAGTGTAGATAATAAAAATATTGGGTCTATCCCTAATGTAAAATATAAACTTCTAAATCTGAAGACAGTACAGCAGCCGGACCACAGCCACTGACTTTGTTTTATTTGATTGGTGACCAAGAGCGTCTAAAACTGAATGTATTAGCTTTTAAAGATCTTTGACTGGCATCTTTCATCTGCCCCTGAAGTTTTCATTTAATAACCAATGGCTTCTGAGAGAAGCATTAACTATGTAATCAACTCAATTCTTAACAGATGGGCTTATGGGAAAAAGATGCATAAGCGAGGTGACTTTTCTTTTTTTTAGGTAAATTGTAATAAATTTGAATGAAACTAGGCCACTATAATATTCTTATCTTCCAAGATGAAGTAGTAAGTGATAAACTATAGGTGTTGCATTTGGGATGGTAAATTGAGAAGACAACACTTACATGCACTTCTCCCACCTTTATTTTTTATTTTTTTATTTATTATTATTTTTTTCAAGACAGGGTTTCTCCGTGTAGCCTTGGCTGTCTTGGAACTCACTCTGTAGACCAGGCTGGCCTGGAACTCAGAAATCCGCCTGTCTCTGCCTCCCAAGCGCTGGGATGAAAGGCGTGCGCCACCACTGCCCAGTTCCTCCCACCTTTATTGAAGTAGCAATCATTTTGAAGAAATTGGAGCTTCTAGTACTATTTATTATGAAGATATGTCTCTAGTCACACTCTGTCTTATCTCTGTAGAAGGTAGAATAATGACCCCTACAGATGTTCAAATCCTAATTTTGGAAACCTAAAAGTATTAGCTTATGTGTCAAAGGGAGATTCTAGGTACACCTGAGGTTGAAAACCTTGCAATGGAGAACTTCTTTTGAACTACCCAGCTACTTCAACATAGTTACCCGTAAGTCTTTATGGGCAGAAAACTTCTGTCTTTGAAATCAGAGGAGATTCCTTGAAGACAGGAGTGAGTCAAGAGCCAATGAACAACCTTTAGTTCTCTTTCCTGCTGTGGTGATAAAATGCTCTGACAAAAGTACCTTGAGGTAGAAAAGGTTTATTCTTGCTCACACTTCAAAGGTGCCATGATCAGGATAGGGACGTTAAGGGCAGCAGGGTCTGGGTAATGAATGTGTGCTGCTGATCAGCGCTCTATTTCCATTAATCTTATCTTGTATGTTATTCTGAGGGTAGAGTCACCCATAGAGTGTGTGTGGCATGTATGTGTGTGTGGGTGAAGTCACCCATAGTGTGTGCATGGCATATGTGTGTGTGAGTGTGTGTGTGTGTGTGTGTGTGTGTATGTGTGTGTGTGTGTGTGTGTATATATGTGTGTGTGTGTATATGTGTGTGTGTGTGTGTATGTGTGTGTGTCTTTCTACCTTGTACTGGCTGGTTTTGTGTGTCAACTTGACACAGACTGGAGTTACCACAGAGAAACGAGTTTCAGTTGGGGAAGTGCCTTCATAAAATCCAACTGTGGAGCATTTGCTCCATGGTGATCAAGGGTGGAGCCCATTGTGGGTGGAGTCAACCCTGGGCTGGTAGTCTTATGTTTCATAAGAGAGCAAGCTGAGCAAGCCAGGGGAAGCAAGCCAGTAAGGAACATCCCTCCATGGCCTCTGCATCAGCTCCTGCTTCCTGACCTGCTTGAATTCCAGTCCTGACTTCCTTTGGTGATGAAGAGCAATGTGGAAATGTAAGGTGAATAAACCCTTTCCTCTCCAACTTGCTTCTTGGTCATGATGTTTGAGCAGGAATAGAAACCATGACTAAGACAAACCTCAATTGATACAAACAAGATAACCAACATGCCCGTAAGGCTAATATAACCTAGACAATCCCTCACAAGTATGTCTAGTGAATTTAGGTCCTGACAAAATGACAATATTGGCCGTGATATTTTCTAAGCTGAAAGAGACCTCTGGAGAACACATAAAGCATCACAGGCAAGAGTCTGTAGACATCTTGAGCCTAGCCTGGTGAGGCTATGGTTGCTCTTCTGATTTCCAGAACTGAAAGACAATACACTGACTACTTTGAAGCTACTAAGTTTATCATTAGGAGTTACAGCAGCAGCAGAAAATGAATGAAACCTTTAATGGGAAGAAGTATCATATTGGTGTCTAGCACGACCCTGTAAACAATAGTGTCTTGTGCATAAATAATTTCATGAGTTTTGAGAAATATGGATCACACGTCTGTTTTGACAAAACAGAAATACTTCCAATTTGGGATTCGTGACATCATTTGATCTGAGCATAAGCCAGACAAATATAGAAAATGAAATCTAGGTTTTCCCTTCACTTATTTCTTGGCTTAGTTTCATCTGCATTTTGCGAAATGCATGCAGTGAAAACATACCTGCTCCTACAGAAAATGTGTTCCTGTTGCCAGGTAAATTTTATTGTCATTTCATGTTCTGGATAATCCTTTCACTGGGGGACAATGGAGGTCAGCAAGGCATGAGGCAGTTTGGCTGAGCTGTTTAAATACTGTGTTGTGCTCCCTGGGGAGTCACTCTCAGCTGGACTATTAAAGACAGAAAGTAAAAATTATAATGGGGAAGCTTTCTACAAGGAGTGAGTCCAGCTCTGATGAGCAGACCTGCAATACAACCAGCATGTCCGCAGGGGAAGAGTCCACTGCCGATAAAAGCAAGCAGGGTTGTTCCTGCTGAGAAAATTACAGTATAGAGAACAAAGCCAAGATTCATCAGTTATTTCTCAGTGGCCACGGAACATTGGAAGAAAAGGATGATGTGTTATTACCTCAATGAGAGCCTCCTAGGGGTTCTCGCCAATTTTCCTTTCAATTTTTTTTTCTCCCTCAAAGATGGCAGGTAATAGGCTGCAGTTTCATTAAATTAGACCAAGGTAATTAGGAACTCTTGATGGCTACTTCTCTTTGGTCCTCTCCCTTCCTAAATGTTTTTCTCATTTCTTATTTTTTTTTTTTAATATTATACTTATCCGTGTGCATGATAGTGGTGGTGGTGGTGGTGGTAGCAGCAGCAGTTAATGGTGATGGTGGGTATGCGTGTATGTGTGTGTGTATTTGTACTTATGAATAGCACAACTCAAAGAATGTATGGGGCAGGAATCAGGTTGTAGATTTGGTTCTTTACTTCTATCATGCAGATCCTAGGAACTGAATTCAGGTCATTAAGATTTTAATAGACAGAGCTCTTACCTATTGAGCCATCTCATTGGCTCATTTTTTTCTAATTTAATATAATTTTGTCATATTTGGCTATTAGTAAGGAAGTGTATATCCACATTGGGGGTAGATAGAAGAAATATCTGAAATTACTGACTTAAAAAGAAAAACAATAGTGTGGATTATCAGAGGAGTGTTTTCTGGTATTTTTAATGGTCATACAGCAATATTTATTTAATGCACTGATAGACTAGTCCACGTTATGTTTAGTATATTAGTATATTTGTTATTGCTATAATGAAATACACGACCTGAGTCTTTTATAAGGAAAGTATATTTAGCCAAAACTTGGAAGATGAGACTCTGAACAGGAAGGCTCTGGTAAGATCTTCCCCAGCCACATCATCTCATACAGTAGCACCATGACAGGAGTACCTTCGGGACAGAGATGTGAGAATGAGGTAGGAAGAAAAATTGAGATTTAAGTTTGGCATCCCAAGAAAAGTATGCTAGCCACTTCAGTGGGTATAGTGACCTAAGGACCTCCATCTCTTAAAGATTTCACCATTTCTTAACACTTGAACCTGGAAGACACAGTCATTGAGTATAGAAATGATGACGGTATCACCTAAAAAAAAAAATTAGAAAGGGTAACTCAATAGAAATACATATAAGTTGCTTCTCTGTGTCTCATCCCTAAGGTAAGAAGACCATAAAACATACTTTTAATGAGTGTGTTATTTTGGTTGTTTGTTTTTTAGTTTAGTTTAGTTTTTAATTTTTTTTTAGACAGTCTCACTGTGTAGCTCTGGCTCTCCTGGAATTAGCTCTGTAGACCAGCCTGGCCTTGAACTCACAGAGATCCACCTGCCTCTGCCTCCTGAATGCTGGAGTTAGAGGCATGTACCAAAGTGATAATTAGTTGAAATGTCAGCATGGTACAATCTGTAATCACCTGTGAAGAAGGCTGCAATGAAAGATTGTGGAGATCAAGTTAGGTTGATATGTCTATGGAAGATTTTTGTGATATGTGAAGATGCAGCTTAAAGTGACAATACCATTTCCTGAATCTGGGCATTGGCTTTGGTAAGGATGGAGAAATGGGCTTGGGTGCATTGTCTCTCTGCTCTTGCCTGTGGGTGTGATGTGGCTGGCTGCTTCAAGATCCACAATGATGGGCTATAACCTGGAACGGTGAGATAAAATAACCCCTTTTCCCTTAACTGGCTTTTGTCAGAGTAGTTTATCACCACAATAGCTAAGGAACTGGTACAGCCACCTTTGCCAAATAAGGTAGCAAAGGCCTCTAGTCCTAACTCTTCAAAAGTGAAAGCAGGAAGATTTATGAGTTCATGGCTAGTCTGTCATGCATAGAGAAGACTTGCTTTAGAAAACCATAATGATGGGAGCAAAGCATGCCCAGACTACCCCTACCTTGATGCCAAGAAGCATGGGCAAAGCAGAAGATACTCAGAGGTCCAGGAACCACTAAGATGAGCAAGTAAGTGGTAGAGAAATGGGAGAAGAAGAGAAGCAGAATGGTGTACACAATGGAGAGAGGCAGAATAGGAGTTATGAGGGTACTGAGGAATAATAGTCTGATGTGATCAGCCTGTGATGCTATCTGAGGCCTTGTTGAAGTCCTGGCTCATACTACTGCTAAGGACCATGTCTGGGTCCATGACCATGCAGCAGCTGGGCTTCATGTTGTGGAGGTTGAATAGCTGGCCCCAAGGGCACAAACATGGGAGAGCTGGCTCTGCCCACCACCTTAGCAAGGTAGGAGAGGTAGCCCTGCCTTTTGCTGGGGCAGTACTAGCAAGCTGGCCCCAATGGCGTGAGTGTAGGAAAGCTGGTGGTTGACCGACTCAACTACCACCTAGGCTCAGGTCCAGATCTTTGAGCTGTCCAACCCCCAACATCTACTCCATCTATGAATTGATGGAGTGTGTGAAGGGGCCTGTCTGCAGACCCAAAGATGCAGGATCTCCATGACTCAGAGAAACAACAGGATATTCTACAGGAGTCCAGGTGAGTATTCAGGATAGATGGAGTAGCAGAAGCCAGAGGTCTCAAACCAGACCAATGACTTGTTGCAATAAACATTTGTAAGTAAAGAGCTTGCACAAAAGGATGTACTGTTGGACACACAGTGACACACTGCAGCTTCCATAACAAGAATTTTTAATTATTATTTGTTTAATTTTATTTGTTGTGTTCTTTTGGTGGGGATGTTACAAGGGAAGATGACAGATATGGAGAGACTAGGATATGAGTGGGATTGGGGGGGGCATGACATGAAATTCACAAAGAATAAAGAAAAAGTTTTAAAAAAACACAGTGATAATTCCAGTAATGATATCATTTTCATATCTGTTGTGCTGTAGGCAAAATGACTTACTTCTTATCAAATCAACACATTCCATAAACTTCAGGGATTTACACTTAAAATATGGCTCTGGGGGTATTCATCAAGCCTTCAAATAAACAGCACAGACGGACATTCACTCCTTCTTCCTCCATCTGCAGTAGAAGTCAGGGACAGAGTAGTGCCTTTATCTCAGATGTGATTTCAATAAAGCTGAAATTGAAGATGACACCCATCTTTAGGTTTCATTGCCCTACCACATACTGTTTATCAGACCAAATCTTTAGAGGCATTCTTGACTTTTCCTTTTCTGATACTCCATAGCTACTCAGTCAACCAATACTATTGCATCACCCTCAGAGCAGATTCTACACCTACCATGTGTCCCCACCTTATCCAGTGTCCCCTCACAACAGGTCTCCAATTTCCATTTTCCTCATATAATTCACATGGAAGTCCAAAAGACTCTTAAAGTGTGAGCTATATCATTCCATGCTTCTTAGAATATCTGCAGCAGATTCACATTTTTGTCTTTCTCTATATTCTTACACTCTGTATCTTTTTTCTTGTACTTACTACATAACAATATATATTCAAATGTACACATCAATGTTTCTATGTATTTATGACCTCTCTACTATCTGTCTGTCTATCTGTCTGTCTATCTGTCTATCTATCTATCTATCTATCTATCTATCTATCTATCTATCTATCTATCATCTATTCATCTATCTCTTTAACTATCATCTATTTTCTGTCTATCTTTCTTATCTGATAGAATGTTAGGCTTCTCAAGAATAAGAAATCCATCTACTTTTTCCTATGCTAGTACTTTTAGTTTTTAAAACCAATGCCTAACATGTGAAAGACAATAAATTAATTTTTGTTGAGTGAGTGTACATGATTGTGAGTGACTGAGGCTCAATTATGCATCAACTGAAAATAGGCTCACTGATAAAATGCTCAGCTAATTTATAGATAAGAAGAAATTTCAACAGCAAACAGAAGTATAAATATATTTACAATGTATATATACAAGTGTATATGTAGTCTGTGTTTATTTTGTTGAAAGAACTAATATAATATTAAATTAAAACCCTGCTGCTCTAGCCTTAAAAATACTCTACCATTTTTATACAGTATCATTTAAGTCTGTAGGCAAATACAATACATTCACTTATTCATCACTTATTTTTAGTGAAAAGCAACCTTATTTTCCAAAGAAAAATATGAAAGGGTTTCCATAGGCCTCTGAAATCTCAAATCTTCAATACAGACAACCTACATTTACCTACATTGCTTCAATCCTCTGCTTTAGTTTGAACATTGACAAATAAATGTCAAATAAATATGAAACTATTGCCCTCATATATTGTAACAGATATAAAATGGTGTGTGATTTGTAAGAGGATCAAGTGAAGTGGATCACGCATATCAGCAAAGGAGAACTAATGGGAAACGGATCTTTCTTCAGTGTTCAGTGTGGTTTTCCATAGTAGAGAGGAGAAGAAAGTGGGGAGAGATGTGGATCAGGCAGTCTCAAAGTCTGACCTGGTTCTTCAGCATAAGCAGATTCAGGGAGCAGCTTCCAGAGAGACATGTCCTTGGCCATGTCCACAGGGTTTTAAAATCTGTCTTGCCTTGGCTGTGTTTCAAAGGGACCCTTCCAAAGTCCACTCTTCTCAGACCAGAAGGAAGACAGCTACCTCCTCCATTATGTGACTGCAGTGAGCCTTCCAGGCTAATTCTGGTACACATTCAAGAATATAAGCTACATTTGTTTTAATATATGGTGAACTGGAAAATAAAGTATATTCAAGACATTACATTTCTATGCCATTTTGTCAAAACTGGAGAGAAAATCCAGGTTCTCGGATGGCGCAAAGCCCTGAAGCAGCTCTGTGATGGAGCCACAAAGATCAGGAACCTGTAGTCTGGAAAATTTCTACTTCCTTCTAACCTAACATTTATTTTTGAGAATCTGTAAAGTACACCTTGCTTAGCTGATGTGATTAAATTGGATCAAACCATGTAAACCAGGAGTCTTAGGAAATTACTGTACTGCAAGGGATTTACTTTATTGATCCCGATTTATTACATTGAAAATGGAGGAGCTGGGCTCTTGTCAATCATATAAAGTGGCAAATTCAAGTCCAAATAGGAGCTTGAGACTGCTTCAAGTACAAGAGAAAGTCATCTACACTAAAAATGAAAAAAAATTTAAAGTGACTTTTTTTTTTTGTGAGCAGTCAGAAGTGTGTTTTAAAAAACAATTTCCCCTAATGGTGATCATATGAAAGAATAGTAATTTTATTCTCAACAAATATGCATTTACAATGAAATGCAATGGCTGGCATATAATTACTTACAAATGTATTTATTAACATCAATTGATGTCATATAAGCCTATTTTTTTTAAAAAAATATCCTTGTTTTTAACTTAAAAAGCATGTTCTTTGGGTATTGTTGAACACTTGTTAGTCTGTATATACTTTCTGAATTTTAATAATATTGTAAAATCTAAAGCCTTTCACCTCACCCCAATCCTTTGAGTACTATCATGATGTATTGTTTGGCCTGAGAATGGTTTAGGATAGGCATAGGTATAGGTACAGGTACAGGTATGGGTACGGCACAGGCACAGGCACGTGTATTTACATATATGTGTGTGTATACATACATATACACACACATATTATATAAATGTATATCGTGGTTGAAAAGAAATTCTCACCTGAGTGAAAATAAATTTTGCTAACTGGTTCCAAAGACCATACAATGATGTGCTACTGGGATCACCAGCCCTGTGCTGGTTCACAAGGTCTGAAAACAACAGCCGGCAGCATGTTTCTCTCTCATTATAAACTAAAGGGGAAAAAAAATACTGGAAATGCAGAAAAATGTAAGAAAGAAGTTTAGAGACAACCTGTTACCTACATATTTCAAAATCACACCTCTATGTCTACTTTTAAAATTAAATGTACCTTCTTATGAGGACTGAAAACAAACACAGACTCCAGATTTTCACTGATTACACGATTGAGAATCGAAGGCGATTCTCAACCTTCCTAATGCTGAGATAGTTTCTTATGGTATGGGGATCCCAAACCATAACATTACCTCGTTCTCCTTCATAACTGTAATTTTGCTACTGTGATGAATTGTAATATAAATATCTGACATGCAGGCTATCTGATATGGTGACCCACAGTTTGAGAACCACTGCTGTAAAGTTTATTAAGATATTTTTGTGTTCTGTATTTAATCACGGCGTGTATTTCCACCTATGAATAGCATGATTACTTGTTTCAGCTAATGCATTTTTGTCAACCTTTTAGGTTGATTTGCATTATTATCATTGTAACGAACACTATAATCATGAGGCATTGCGCATTTGAATCTGTTTGCATAATTTTGCTTGTTTCCAAGAGATACCATCCATCCAAGGACAGTCAAGTTCATCAGGAAAAATCAAAAATTAATCTTTGAGCCTTACCATCCAAACTTAAAAAAATTTCAGAGGAAAAAAAACAAAAACAAAACAAAAACAAAAACAAGCATTTGACGTGTGAGAGGCTCCCAGGACTCTATGGGGATGATCATAGGCAAAGTGTCCAACAGTGGGGAGTGGGACTTGAAAAGAGTACTTCCAGGGCCCCAGTGGAGGGATGGGGTCACTAACCTTCGAAATTTTTGAGTGAGACTTTTTCCTGACTAAAAGACATACAGGGATAGAAATGGAGCAAAGATTGAAGGAAAGGCCATCTAGTGCCACCCCAACTTAGGATTATCCCATGGGTGGGCAGCAAACCCTGACACTATTACTGATGCCATATTGTGCCTGCAGACAGGAGCCTAGCATAGCTGTCCTCTGAGAAACTCTACCAGCAGCTGACTGAGACAGATGCAGATACTTACACCCAGCCATTGGACTGAGGTCAGGGACCCCTGTGGAAGAGTTAGGGGAAGGATTGAAGGAGCTGAAGGGGCAGCAACCCCATAGAAGACCAACAGTCTAACTAACCTAGACCCCTGGGAGCTCCCAGAGACTGAGCCACCAACCAAAGA
>JADRCD010220107.1:0-11653 GCA_019843815.1 Montemys delectorum
TTAGAAGACTTGCAGGCCTGGGTCTGGACTCTAGAGGTCTAGGCTAAATAAAGCACTTAACCTAAGGAACTCGTGGGAAGGAAACCGGGATGGTACCTCCCTATTCCAAGCCTCACGTAGGCCATTCCTCAACAGACACTCCAGAGTTTACCAAAGACTCGTGTAGATGGTTTTGCAGTGCATGGTTACAGATCAAAACTTTAAGAATTGTAAAGACTGGAATTGGTGACTTCTATGTGTTCTAATTTCCTTTTTATGTTCTCCTTGAGACAAAGAATTCTGTATAAGTTGACTACTTGAGGCTCATTCTTCTGCCTTAAATTCTTCAGAACTAACCATGAAGCCTGTAGTTCTTACTAAAATGATAGGCCTGGGAGTTTACAAACACCATAATATAAAGTTCTATGTCATCTTTAGCAGTCAAAACCTCTACTTTCTATATTCTAAAGGGCTTGACAACACACGGCCTCAGTGTATGAATGAATACATCAGGGCTTAAGGAATTCCACAACATTTTTTTTTTTCCAGTAAGAAAAAAGAAAGAAGTGAATTATATTTACACAGTCATTTTGATTGGCTGGTTTAAGTCAATGCTTTGATAATCATGTAAATCTCTAGCTTTACTTTTCTTGGCTAACTGCATGTTTTAAAAATGTTTTTGTTCATCTTTTTTAGTTAGTGTGCAGAACAATGGGTTTCATTTGTGACACTTCCCCACACATAATCCTTAGTCCTTGCTCTGAATCAAAGGTTGTCTGCCTCTCCTCTCATCACAGATGTGCATATCTGGTGTGGTGAAGCATCTGCCCCCGGCCTGGCAGAAGGCCACAGTCCAGATAAGAAGAACTTCATGGACCTCATTTCTCTTATGAAACGCTTGGTTTTCTTCTCAGCTCATTAAGCTGCCATTAGAAAATTCTTTTGAGAGGAATATAAAAGGTCACATCAAGTCGATTCATTGGGTGGGTCATTACAGCACATCCGAACGATGTGCATAGCATCTTAAATCACTTCAGAGACAAGGGAGCAGTCTGCGACTCTCTGGGGGAACTCTGCTTCTCTCTTGTTGGGCAATGCAAGCTTCTACTCTCACAATGTGTTGGACGGGGCAGCTACAGAGTGTGTTCAAATGGAGCCAAGAAATTGGGCATAGCCTCAGTCAGTCAACTCAGGAAGAATAACGGTCTCTTTGATCAGTGGTTTCTTATGGGGAGAATTTCCATGATTACTATCAGGGCAAAGAACAGAACAGAATGCCTGTTGTGTTTTCTTTTATAAATATTGCTGTCTGGAGTTGTCAGCAGCATTTACTCCAACTAGCTCATTTTTCTATGTTAAAGCAACTTTGCAATACTCATTAAATTTATGTGATCCATGAGGACGGAAGGACTGTTCTTGGGGGCTTAGAATTCCTAGCCAGGGCCAGGGATGTATGCCTGAAGTCCTTGCCCTGGGAAGCAGAGGCTGCAGGATCAAGGACAGCCAGGGGCTACATAGCAAGTTATAGACAAGCCTGGACTATAGAAGGTCCTGTCTCAAGAAGGATGGAAAGGGTCCTTTAGATTTATACCAGGGTAATGAGTGAACAATGAACTAAATTTAACAAATTACTACTGAAAAGCAGCACAGCATGACAAATGTAGATGAAGTTTTAGACACCATCCCCAACCTCACAGTACTGCAAAAGTCAAAATGACTACACCTCTAGGTGACGTACCTTAAATATTCCAAAAACATGTTTATGATGGATTTTTTGTCACGTGCACAAGTACAGAGAAGAGCACAATAAACGCCCGGTGTGCATCAATGTTTTTTTATGCAGACTTTTCCTATCCACGTTTTTAATAGTGCGTAGGGGTGGGACAGAATCCTAGACCTTACAGATGCGAGGTAAGCACTCTTCCGCTGAGCTAACTCTAGCCCTCTCACACACTAACCTTAAATGGTTAAACTGGTCTTTCAGCTTTAGGAATCTCTGTCCTGCAACTGTAACATCTCTTATTTAGTTTACCCAGACACCCATGTTGAGAGAACCCAAGTGCTGGGCCACCAAGGAATGCTCACCAACACACTGATTCCACTGGTAGTGCTGGACATAGCCCTGCGGGCAGCCACACCGATAACCTCCCAGGATGTTCTGGCAGCCATGCTGGCACCTGTGGTTTCCATCACATTCATCAACATCTGCAAAAACAACCCAAGTGCACTCTTCACATTTCCTTGGTAAACACATTCCAAACACAACCTTTTTGTTTTGTTTTGTTTTGCTTTTGTTTTTCGAGACAGGGTTTCTCTGTGTAGCCCTGGCTGTCCTGGAACTCACTTTGTAGACCAGGCTAGCCTCGAACTCAGAAATCCGCCTGCCTCTGCCTCCCAAGTGCTGGGATTAATGGCATGCACCACCACCGCCCGGCTCAAACACAAGGAACAAATAACGTACGGCTTACGGAGGCACTGGGCTTTTCTTCAGTGGTTATTAGTCAGTGAAGGTGCAATGAATGGCTGAGATAAGAAGCCACCTTATTCTTGTGCTGTCCGCCAGACCATGGCACATCAGTGCTCTGAGTAACAGCTTAATTTCAGCAAATCAACCACCGTCACCACAAATGGGGTACATTTGAACTGACAAGCTCCATATGGTATGATTTATTTGGTAAATTATATATTAAAAAGATTGTAGTTGATTCAAAAGTGATTCATGTGTAATCCCCATTGTGGGGAAGACACAAATACTATGGAGTTATCTGTAAAGTATAATGGTTTTGCACGCCAAAATTTTTTTATTGTCAGTCAAAACTAATTAGATGCAAATCCTTTGAAAGTATTTGAATACGTTGTTATTTTTAGGCAAGATGTGGTACTACATATGGAATAATTTCTTTGTTAATATATGCATACAGTTTTGGAATGACAACTAAGGCTTTGAAATCTATCCCAAAAGAGTGAAATAAAATTGGCATGTCTGATGTGTGTGTAACAAATTTACATGGATAATTAATAAATGGTATCTTATGTGGATGGTCACGAGCTAAATTCACACATGGCAAGCAGCTGTAGGTTCAGAATGCTTTGATAGCTATTGATCTCAGATACAAGAATTAAAAATTTTAAATAAAATGGCTGAAAAATGCATATAAAAGTCCTATAATTCATACAAAGAGCATATTTAGTTTTGTGATTGTATCTAGAATGGAAAACCATATATTTCTAGGAACCACTTTAAAAAAGGATAACTAGCAGGGCAGTATAAATTGTAACACAATACAAAAGCATAAAGGTGATGTGGTAGGTGTCATAACATGAGACATGCAACACTAATGTATCTGCCTTCCTGAATGTGACGTCAGGATGTGCCACATAAACACTGAATGTGATAGTTTTTTTATTTTTCTCCCAATCAGCTGTTCTTTTGGATTTCCTAAGAGAAAAATACCTATTTCATGGAGGCACCATGGGTGCAAAGTTTAAATATTATTTTTGTCTATATATTTATATGTGGTGTGCATGCATATGCATGCTCTTTTGTGCACGGGCAAATGTGTACATGCAGGGAGGTGTGTGTGTGTGTGTGTGTGTGTGTTTGCACACATGTGTGTCTGCCTATGTTTGTGTATTGTGCTCTACCTTGTATAATGAGGCAGGGTCTTTTGCTAAACCCAGACTGCAGATTCCTTTAGTCTACCTATCCTGCTTGCTCCACAGACTCCAATCCCGCCTCCTGGGCATGGGGATTACAGAAGAGGTTCCATGCCTACTTGGCATTCACCTGGGCGCTGGGGATCTGACCTCAAGCTCGAATGGCCCCATGCTTTAGGAACCACTTCTGAAGCCCCTACATTCAGGGTTCCCGTGCACGCAGCCTCACCTTCACAGTTCAGCCCAGAGGCATCCAGAGAGAACCCTCTCTGGCATTCACAGCTGAAGCTCCCAGGCGTGTTCTGACAGATCCCCTTTGCTCCACAGAGGGAAGGCTGAGACCCACATTCATTGTTATCTAGCAAAGCCACAAGACAAGAGGGAAAGAGTCAGGCTTCCTGGTTATGTGGCCTGTCAATTAAATCTCACTCCGTGAAATAAACAGAGGGGCACGAGCCCATGTTTTCAGTCTTCAGGGAAAGCATTTTAGATTAAGTCAGATCAGAATTTATTAGCAAGAGTAGCGCGAAATGTGTTTTTTTTTTTTCAGTGACTTGTAACTAGAATGTATTTTAGAACTACTAGAGGCATTATTTTAGATAACACAGACTAAGGATCTCCTAACATGTGCCTTCTGTAATAAGATTCAAAAATTCCAGTTACAGCCTTTAATCATATTTTATCTAAGCATCATAGCTGTATTCGGCCTGCAACAGTGAGGCACAGTTTATAATATGCCTGCTAGACAAATGCACGGCAGGACTTCCTCCACGATCTAACACCATAATTGTACTGAGGATGTGGTGCTGAGACAACATACAGCGTGGATACTGTATGTGCAGACGCATGCCCAGCATCTTCCCGTGGAAGCTTTTCTGATCACCATCCATATTCTGAGGCCAGACTGAGCCATAGTTATGCACATACCTGACGTCTGTGAAAGAGCCTGACTGATTTGCCTTACCAATGCAAGCGGTGTGATGCTGGGTGAAACCGGGCGGGCATTTACAGGTGAAACCCCCCAGGGTGTTGACACAGAGGAACTGGCAGTTGTGCTGTTTGGTCTGACATTCATCGAGGTCTGAAATGACAGAGAAGCCCAGGAAAGTCATGCATTTTCCGTGTGGAGGGTTGGGTTTAAACGTCAGCTGCAGTCTGTAGGTTCCCGTATGTATAGGAGGAAAAGCTCGAATGTGCATAGTCAGCAGCCCAAGTATAGGAGGTTGCTAACTGGGACAGGGTGGCTAACGGGTTGCAGGGCAAAAGTTTCTTAAAATAAGAAACTGGATGGCCAAAACACAGGAGGTCCACCATTTTCAAAGGTATCATGGAAAAGTTGTTCTTCATGTAGTTAATGTGTAGCAAGCACATAGATAGTTACATATTCTGATTAAAGGGAATATTAAATAAAGCTACAGCAGAGTTTGGAAATGGAGGGAGGTTTACCAGATCCAAATGAGAACACCATTACTGATAAGAGAGGAAGCCAAACCACAGGTTCCGCCGGGCAGTGGCGGTGCAGCCTTTTAATCCTAGCACTTGGGAGGCAGAGGCAGGAGGATTTCTGTGAGTTTAAGGCCAACCTGGTTTACAGAGTGGGTCCCGGGACAGACAAGGCTACACAGAGAAACCCTGTCTTAAAAACAATAAGCACCCACTCCCCGACCCCTTCTTCCCACCACAAGCAAAACCAGAACAACTATAAACTTAGAATCAATATCTGGACTCTTGGGCTGGAGAGATGGCTCAGTGGTTAAGAGCACTGACTGCTGTTCCGATGGTCCTGAGTTCAAATCCCAGCAACCACATGGTGGCTCACAACCACCCGTAATGAGATCTGACGCCCTCTTCTGGTGTGTCTGAAGACAGCTACAGTGTACTTAGATATAATATCTGGACTCTTCTAATAGGAAACTCAAAAATCTAATTTTGAGTAAAACTTAATGTGGGAAAATGCATTCAAACTAAGTACCATGTACAGTGGGAGGTACGAGTTCCACGCATTCTACAGACCCTGTGCACAAAGTCAGTTCCGCTGAACCATTTCTTTAAGCAGGTTCAAGAAAATCCCAGCACTTGCTACTTCTTTGGGTAATTATTATTTTTTTTAAATACAGCTTGGAAAGGAAACTTTGCTTCACAGAGAAAACAGTTAAATCGTCTGTCTGGTCCGTTAGTATCATGCTTAGGAGGGTTCCTATAAAATCAAGCACAGTACCGCACACAAGCCATTTTAGTGATCAGACTCGGCATGCTGATTAGTTTTAATACAGTGTGTGCACAAATTAACGCACACTCTGACTCCTCACCTTTCTGCAGAAAGTGCAGATGCGAGTAAGCCTGGGGTGGGGCCTGAGGTGAGCAGCAACCAGAACTCCAGTTTCTGATGCTTCTTACCAACACTTGCATCAATGTTTTTTTTAAAAATTACCAAATGAATGGATGGATTATGGTATTTTTTATAAACGTGTAACTTGCTCAAATTTACCACCCCATTGTCTCTTCTTGTTTCTCTCTCTCTCCTCTGACAACCGCCCCCCCCCAAAAGAGTTCTGTACTTTCATGCCAGGCATTTTTTTAAATTTTATTTTTAAAAGTTTCTTTTTAAATATTTAGGAGAGCACACAGAGTAGCAGGTTTATGATGACATTTTTATGCTCCTTAAAGACAGTCTAGATTCTGTCTATGTCAGAAAACATGATGTTTGCATTCCTGAGGCTGGCTTATTTGGCTTAATGTGATGACAACCAGTTCCAACCACTTTCCTTCGAAGTAAATTTGAGGTTCTTGGCTGAAAAAAAAACCCCCATATTCCTTTGTGTGTGTGTGTGTGTGTGTGTGCATGTGCACACTCGTGCATGTGCGAGTATACATGCAGACTTTATTTCTTTTAATTTCTAAGGAACAACATATTTTAATTTAGATTTTTTTAAGTCCCCCTTCTTTCTATAATAGGAGCCCTAGTAAAATTCTCTGTCCAGCAGCCTTTTAACACAGGGAAAGCATGTGCTACAAGGCTAATATGCAAGCATTACTGAAGAGAGAGCTAAGGGCGGTGGCGGTGGCGGTGGCGGTGGCGCTGGGACTCCCCTCACCTTTGCACGTCTTTCCGTCCTCCTGCAGGATGTACCCCCGTGGGCAGGAGCACTGGTAACTACCCTCCGCATTCTTGCAGATGAAGTTGCATGGCTTTGGAGACTGCGCACATTCATCGAGGTCTAAGTAGAGGACAGGCCAACATGAGAGTCCCAGTTACGAGAAACGACCACCCTCTCCATTCCCCCCCACATTCTCGCTCCGTCCTTCTTGCATTCCCTCTGCAACATACATTGAATCCATTCAGCAAGAAATGATGCTTACAACAGTTTTCTCTAAAGTAGCAGACTGGCTTACTTTGAGGATTAATGCACAGATCTTGGCTGGATCTTGTAATGTCTAGACAACTGTCTGGGCTCAAAAAAAAAAAAAAAAAAATCCAAGCTCCAGAAACTCTTCAACATAATCAGCTCCCCCTATTTCCTCTTTTCTCTCTGGCATGGATTTGCGTTGAGCCAGTGGCTCCCTGCGGCAGCTTCTCACAGATACCCTCTACACACTCTGTTCTCTCAGGGTCTCACTGCTTTCTCCTCTGTTCTTTTTGCTTAGCCCCAGGGTGGGTTATATAAGCTCTGGTGAATCCCACTTTGTGGCCTTTCTACACTTCGCTGTCCACTTACAGCAGCGGTTCTCAACCTTATGATGGTTGAGACCATTGGGTGATACATTTCGGATGGTCTTACGGACTGAGACAATGCTCCTCTATAAAATGACAGTTATGGAGTAGCAATGAAAATAATTTTATGGATGGTGGGGGGTGGGGGGACAGGGGGAGGTCAGCACAACATGAGGGTCTGTATTAAAGGGCCGCAGCGTTAGGAAGGTTGAGAACCATCGACTGACAGAATCTTGCTGCTAAGCTGTGCTTGGCCTCTCCTCTCTGGGCTATGCTAACTGTTTACTGCCAGGTCTGTGACTGATGGCAGACAATCTCCGTTTCCTCCACAGAGCTCACTGCATGGATGGAGGCCTGCTGCATGTAGAAGCTCCTGATTTGGACCCCACTCCTGGCTACTCCGCTGTCTACTGTTTCTACTGCATGCGTGACTAAAGTGCTTTTGAGGACTTAGTCCGTTTTGCTTAACGTTTATAAAATTAATAATTTAAGAGAGTGTCACATAAGCTGAGGAAATAGAAATAAGAGCTGTTTGAAAGGTTACAAGAAGGCTATCCCACTGCCTTCTGTTTGTCAGAAAACGGTACGGATCAGACAATTACAAATTAAAGAAGAGAAATATTATGTAAATAGCCAAAGGATGCTTCGGTGAGAATTCTTTGCAAGGAGAGACTTTAGATGATGCTGGGTTGCTTCACTTTATGAGAAATTGTAAAAATGAATCCTGCTTCACATACAAACACACTACATGCATAAGAAAGGCCCATTTTTCTTTACCAGAGAGATATGTGTTTGTAACTTTTCAATTAAAATAGAAAATGTTGAAAACTCATTTTTCTTTTTCTTTTCTTTCTTTGTTTTTGTTAGTATAAAACAGAGTTTATTCAGGGGATGGGGAGGGGAGTTAAGAGGGTAGCAGAGGCAGAGGAAGGCAGAGAGAAGGAGAGAGTAGAGAAGTAGAGGCCGGCCATGGCCACATGGAGAGAAGGGGGCAAGGGAATGGAGAGAGAGGGGGAACAAAGGGGCAAGGGGCAAGGGAGAGAAGGAGTAAGAGAGATTATTTTTCAATTTTTATGTTTCCCCCACTGAACAGAATCCAAGATGACCTGGACCCTGTGACCCACACAGTTAAGCAAGCAAGCAAGCAAGCAAGCAAACAAACAAACAAGAGCTCTGTCATTAAGAGGATCATTACTGAGACTTCTACCAGTGTAGTGATGAATAGGCCAGCACTCCCCTGACTGTGCTTGCTCTGTAGGAAGCAGGAATTGCCAAGCCCTGGGTGTACAGCCACATCTTACCTACACAAGCTGTCCCACTGATGTCCGTGGTGTAGCCAACTTTGCAGAAGCACCGGAAGGAGCCCATGGTGTTGACGCACTGGCCATTAGTGCAGAGGCTTGGCATGACCTTACATTCGTCGATATCTGCAGAGCAAGAAAGTAAAGAAAAAAAGGAGAGAAGCTAATGTGTGCCCAGTGGAGACAGCAGGAAGTGAGGAGGAGTTCAGGGACTGGTGTGAGGTGGAATGACTAGAGAAGTTCTGGAAAAGTGCCTTTTCACTTCTTAGGGGATGGCAACCTGGGAGGGAAACAGGCATCTGAAGAGGCAGGGAGAGAGAAACAAGGGGAGAAAAACCAAGGGAGGGCTATGCCGGAAGGCTCATGTTGGACTGTTTGGTTTTGCATTCTAAGTGGGAGTTATGATTTTTGGTACATTTAGAAAGATGTCACTTGAAATATGTGATAATTTACTCTATATAAGTTTGGGCCTCCAGTTCCCCCCTGCCTTAAGACTCTGAAGAAAGGCTTCAGTTAGCAGTTAGGTACAGCTGGGGAGTCTGTACAGCAATGGAGGAAACCAGTTATTTGACATAACAACCACATGTTCGCATGTACACAAAAAGTGGAAACCTCTGCTTAATTATGAAACCTGCGAGCGTGGAAGTAGCCTGAAAATAGAATGAATTCCCACCTACACTCAGCTAAGCACTGTTTCTTAAAACAAGGCAAGCGCAGTTTGGAGATTATTAGTGCCCAAGGCCTTTGGGTTTTCCCATGCTTTTGGGGACATTATTTATTGTTACCATAGTTTTGTGCTTTCATTTCATCCTCTGTTAAGTGAGAATAGTAGAGTCTCCCTTGGGTTTGACATAGGGATAGATCTCTTATGTTTTGTGGAATGTGGGCTGGGGAGATAATTCAGTGGGTTAAGTGCCTGCCTCGAGAGCATGAGGATACGAGTTAGAGCCCCAGACCCCGAATTTCAAAAGGCCAGGGGTGGTAAGGTAGATGAAAACAGCTGAATCCCTAAGGTGCACAGGCCAGCCAGCCCAGCCTACTTGGAGAGTTCCTCTGGCCTCCATGCACATGCATACACGCCACCCCTGTATATAGCATTAGGCAAAAGTATTCTTTTGATTTATGCATAGAATACCAGACTTTGACAGAATTCTGATAAAATTACCCTTTTACATTAATTTGGATGTATAAAACCCACTAGTCTGATACGACACCTCAAGTCCCCTCAGCACATTACCTCTTCCATCAGTGGCGTATCCCGGGCCGTGAGGACATATCTTTTTGTACTGGGCGGTTCCAGGAAGTGGGCACAGCTCACACTGGTGGCCCCAGCCCCGGCCACCATCACAGCAGCATTCCGATTTTGTGACGAGGTTTCGGCTACTGGAGGCCATCTGACACATTGTCTGCAGTACCTCTGCGAAGCACAGACCCTGGCGGTTGTCTGGAGCAGAACACAAGACGAGAGTCAAGGCTGGGTATTGGCCAGCTTGGTTTTCAGTGGACTATGATGCTCTGCTTCTCAGCCAAACCTTCCAAACTCAAGAATATTCTTCTTTCGTGAGCAGCCGACACTTAGCGATTGTTTGTTGACAATACCCCTTCCCAATGGTGTTTATACCATGAATTAAGTATGAAACTTGACAAAAGTTATTCAATGGACTATTGAATGAATTATTCAGTAGAAATAGAAGTATATTCTTTTCGACTCAATGAAAGTGACAGGCAAATGGTTAGGAGCTGTATCCCCAGAAGAAACCAAGAGGAAGAAACATTGGACTTAAGTTTTTTCCTGTTAGACAAAGTAATGATAGGTAGGAAATGAAATATAAATTCAAGACTATGTTATAAATTTTATTCTACTATTCTGTTCCTTGGTACTTATTCTATTACTGTCTACAGTGAGAGGACTTAGTGCACTGTCAATAGCAGATTAATGTAAGTACAGGGGCTCCTGTGACATAAGCATGGAGAAAAGTCTTCAGCATGCTTTTATAAGCCGACTGATCTAGTAAGATAATAATGTGAGCAGAAAGGGGTGTTTTCCTCATAGGGCGTCTTTAAAGACATATGACTGGTAAAGACCTAGATTGGAGACAACAGATAGTAAGATACATTGTCAGGTATAAAAATATCCCTAGGAATACAGGCAGCAGGCTGATGAGCATCTGATGCTTGGCCCCACCCACCAGGCGATCCATTTTCTTTCTCTGTTTCCTTTAAAGGTGACCACACCCTACGTTCACAGCTGCCGTCCGTTAACCTCACCTGCTACAGTGTATACATTTCAGCGTTGGCTCAACGTGCTACAGTGCCCATGAGGTTATTTTCCAATTTGAAATTATTTTGTCAAGCATTTTTTTTCCTGGACCGTAATGTAAAAATTAACCCCCGCTGCGCTCTTGAAATCTGTGGCGTTTGCTTTACATTAGTATTGGGAGAGCTTACCTCACACAGGAAATATTTTCTTTTTGGAATGAAATCATCTCCTGATGTCAGTCTTACAGAAGTCACACTTTCCACAGAGCTTAACCCATCTCCCCTTTGGAAAGACTATTTCAGGTTGTTGCTTACTCTACATGGGCATGTAAGGCATAGGCGTACAGATACATCATTTTAATAGATGTTATATATCTGTAGGCAGAGGCATGTGGAGTATTGATCTTGTACAAGGTGGGTTCAACCGGCAAGGATGGATGTGCAGAGCTGTTCTGTGATGATGTCGTAGACATGCTATACTCACCCAGGGAAATCGTCATGCGTTCACTTACCAAGGCATTCAGTGCCCGAGGAGCTTGACTGGAATCCTTCATTGCACTCACACCTGTAGCTCCCAATGACGTTAACACAGCGCCCATTTTCACAGATGCCTGGCTTGGTCCTGCATTCGTTTTCATCTTCATAGGAAAAAAAAAAATACGAGTGATGAGCAGCTTGTAAAGCCGTGGCTTCCTAACTGCTTGCGTGTGTGTGTGTGTGTGTGTGTGTGTGTGTGTGTGTGTGT
>JADRCD010220108.1:0-20635 GCA_019843815.1 Montemys delectorum
GCGCTGGGGCCCTGCCTCCACAAATATGTCCCTACCCCGCAGCCTCACCCCCACCAGACCTCTGAACTCCCTGGGGCCTCCAGTCTCTTGATGGTTAGGTGCATCTTCTCTGACTAAACACAGACCCAGCAGTCCTCTGCTGTATATGCATCAGGGGTCTGATATCAGCTGGTGTATGCTGTCTGGTTGGTGTTCCAGTATCTGAGAGATCTCAGAGGTCCAGGTTAATTGAGACTGCTGGTCCTCCTACAGGGTTGCCCTTCTCCTCAGTTTCTTCCAGCTTTCCTCTAATTCAACCACAGGGGTCATTAGCTTCTGACCATTGGTTGGGTGCAAATATCTGCATCTGACTCTTTCAGCTACTTGTTGGGTCTCTTGCAGGGCAGTCATCATTGATTCCTTTTTATGAGTGCTCCATAGCCTCCGCAATAGAGTCAGGTCTTGGGGCCTCCCCTTGAGCTGGATCCCACTTTGTTCGTGTTGCTGGACCTTATTTTCCTCAGGCTTCTTCCCATTTCCATCCCTGCAGTTCTTTCAGACAGGAACAACTTGGGGTCAGAATTTTGACTGTGGAATGGCAAGCCCATCCCTCATCACACACTTACAGGCACTTGAACTTTGACAAAGAAGCCAAACATATACAATGGAAAAAAGAAAGCCTCTTCAACAAATGCTGGTCTAACTGGCTGTCAATATGTAGAAAAATGAAAATAGACCTATATTTGTCACCTTGCACAAAGCTCAAGTCCAAGTGGATCAAGAACCTCAACATAAAACCTGACACACTGAATTTAATAGAAGAGAAAGAGGGAAAGAGTCTTGAACTCATTGGCACAGGGAGAAATTTCCTAGACAGAACTCCAATGACTCATGCTCTATGATCAAGAATTAATAAATGGGACCTCAAGAAACTGGAAAGTTTCTGTAATGCAAAAGACATAGCCAATAAGTCCATTTTTAAAGAGTTTCAAGAGAGTTGGGGATGTCTGTGGGTAGGTGGCCTGCCTGGAGTTCTGGAGGCTGAAGTCAGGATTGAATCACTAACACTTAAGGACTTCTATCATCTTCACATAGTTGGTTTTAAGGTTTATGGTTTTTCAGCCATATTTAAATATTCTGGACCTGCTATGGTAGGATATCTGGATTCTGGTGGTGATATATTTCCCTGGCTTTTATCAATTGCTTTTTCACAACAGCATCTCCAGATCTAGGTTTGAAGTGATTACAGATCAAGGTGCTAATTTCTGGGTTTGCCTTTTTTGGATGGGTCTTTTCCTCCTTGGATTTTGTTTTCTCAAGCATTGTCAGAGTGTGTTGTTTATGGGGTACCTATTTTAATGTTCTGTTTTTCTAGTGTGACCACAAGGACTGTTTGCTGGTATTGGAGTCTGATATTCTAGAAGGCATGTCCTGGGATTCAAGAGGAAATGTCTGCCCAAGTGGGGGCCTAAGACACAACAATAAGGTGTGGAGGGAAGGCCAGGAATTGTTGTCTTTGTGATCTATATGAGGATGAGGGCATGGTTAGGGGAGGGGGAATGCAGGTGGTGTTCTCTTGCAGTAGCCCCAGAGACAACTCTGTAATTGTGTCTATAGTTACAGAGAGTGGGGAATGTCCATAGGCAGCCTGAGGTTGTTCTGAAGTTGTCTGGCTTGTATGTTTTTTAAATAAAAATAAATAAAATTTAAGCCTAAGAGAAAATTAAAGAAATAAATAATAAATACTGTATGTGTATATAATATACATTATTAAAGATAATTTACTATTGTAGTCCATTTAATTTAGCAAGATTTTATATCTGTGAGAAACTCAATCTTTCTGGGATCATTTCACTACTGCTCTCTTGATTTACCTTATTTCCATACACTTAGCTTACTAACAACAGAGTAGTAGTAGAAACCAAACACATTATCAGGAAGAGCCCCATTATCTTTGTATGACACAGGAAAGTATTACCAAGAAATTACTCTTTGAAATTTATAAAAAAAAAGTTAGAAAATTTTAAATATGATATATTTTACTCTAGATCAATGGTATATATTCAGTTGCATTAAATATTTGTAGACACAGTAAAAAAAATCCAAAATGACTCAACACATCAATGAGCCAGGCTTGATATTATACACTGGAAATCATTGTTATTTTCCTATAATATTTTTCTTTCAAATCCCAATTGTCCTTTATAATTAAATTAAAGTATATCAAGCCAAAAAGAGGTCACAGACTATATGGAATCAGTTTTATGCTTGCCTGTACAGTTTCAAAAGAGACAAAAATCCTATCACTGAGAAGGAGAAATGGAAATAAATTTTCACAAAAAGAACCTAGTTAAAATTAATTTCTATTATGAAAGATAAAATAAGGTTTCTCTAATAAAGCATATCAATGGGTATATCATTCATATACAAGGACACAGTTTATGTCCAAAAGTGGTTAGTCAATAACTACTATTCTTGACTTTTGTGAACATTAAATTTTGATAAGGTTATTGATTTAATCTCATATCAAACTGATATATTTATAACAAAATTAAGGTGATTAAACCAATGATTAGATGTTACTTATGATGGTTGGGATTGTGATAGACTCCTTTAATCCTAGCATTCAGATTCCCTATCCTGATTTCTTTTGTGACAAGTTGTTTATGGTATATAGAAATCTTCTATCATTGTTTGTGTGTGTGTCTTTATGCAATGTAGCTTTGCTCAGTGTGCCAATGCTTTCCTTAGGTCTCTGAGGTATGACAGCACACTACCCACATTTATGGTACTTTGGCTTCTTCCTTTCCATTCATATCCCTTCTTAGCTATTTGTCTTACTTTATTACTTTGAGTGGTGCTGAGACACTATGTTGACTATGAGCAGAGAGAATATTACACCTTTGTCTCACTCTTGATTTTAGATAAAATGCCTTTTGTTGGCTTTGTTTGTTTGTTTTTTGTTGTTATTTTCTAATTTAGTGCACGACTAGCTATGGGTTTGTTTGAGACAGTCTTTGTTTTGTTGGGAAATGTTCTTTGAATTTTCAGTATTTCCATGGTTTTTATGATAAAAGTTTGTTGAGGTTTGCCAAGGCTTTTTCTGCATCTGTTGAGAGACCATGTGTTTTCTGTACCTAGTGCCATTTATTCTGTGTGCAGTTGTAGGCTTTCTTCTTGCTTCTTCTAGGGTGTAGTTTTGCCCCTTATGTTGATGTTTTCCATCTATTATCCTTTGTAGGGCTTGATTTGTGGAAAGATATTGTGTAAATTTTGTTTTGTCATGGAATATCTTGTTTTCTCCATCTATGGTAATTGAGAGTTTTGCTGGGTATAGTAGCCTGGGCTGGCATTTGTGTTCTTGTAGGGTCTACATGGAACCTGCCCAGGATCCTCTAGCTTTCATAGTGGGGCTTCCTCTGTGTGTTGTGGGGCTGCACGTGGTGCTTGCGCCCAAGGTCTGCTCTAGACACCAGCCCAAACAGACTAGAAGGAACCCGAGTCACTGGGCTGGCAGAGTTCCTGTGTGCCTGGCCCCGCTGTTCCCAGTTACTCCCAGTATTGGGACAGATGTTGGTTCCTCCTCACCTCTGATCCTGGGTGTGTCAGAGTGCCTGGGAGTGGAGCTTCCTCTGGATTTTGTAGGACTGGCTTCGGAGATTGTGCCCAAAACCTGCTCTGGACACCAGCCCAGACAGACTGGAAAGAACCCGAGTCACTGGGCTGGTCAAGTTCCTGTGTGCCTGGCCCCCCTGGTCCCTAGTTTTTCTTTAATTTAGATATTCTTTTTCTGCCTTTTAGTTAATTTGGATGAGGGTTTGTTAATCTTATTGATTTTGTCCAAGAACAAACTCTTTGATTCATTGATTTTTTTCTATTTGTGTTTGTTCATATTTCATTACTTTAGCAACAAATTTCTGAGAAATTAATGTCAAGAAAGATAAACACATATCTGAGATTATACTAAACTATGAAAAGTAGAAATCTCACAAACATTCAAAGAAGTCGCATGAAATGGAATACCAGTATGTTTCTAAGTGTCTAAACTTCTTTTACCTCTTCCTATGTATCTTTCATTACAAATACATTCTATCCTTAAAAGGAAAATAAAGAAAAATATATTCCACTGAGGAAATATGAATCTAAACTGTCTCTGTTCTCACATGCCATCATCTATAGAAATATTACATATGTCAATAAAAGTACAAGCTGCCATGAACTGAAAACAGTCCAGAGTTTCTCTAACTGGTGAATGGATAATTAAATTGTTATACATTTACATAGTGGAATATTACTAATCTACTATTAAAAAATAAAATAAACTCACAGGTAAATGGGTGGAGCTAGAAATAATCATTCTGAGTTAAATAAGTTAGGCCCAGGAACACTAATTTGTATGTTTCTCATTTCTGGAAATTAATTTTGTATTTTTAGGTTTCTGTATTTCATAAAGAATAGCTGACAATAAAGGATTATAGAGAGAGTCATTGAACGTAGGTGAGATAGACTGCCTTGAATAAAGGCTAAAGAGAAATTATGGAATGGGAGGGAATAAATTTGGTTGGATATGAGGGGACCATTAGAAGAGTAAATCTGGGGAAATAAAAATAAGTGTAAATATTTTTAAGTTATATGGATACCTACTACTATACTATATATACTACATCCTAAAATATGTTTACACTTTCATGTTCATGTAAGAAACCCAAATTAAATTCAGCAATTTACAAACAAAAAGCAAAATAAAGAAATATAAAAAGTAAAGAAAGGAGACATGAAGATAGGAAGAATGTTAGTAAAGATGAACAAGTTCATTGGAAGCAGAATGGAGATGAGAGAGATTAATGGATTGATATGATAGAGACTGTTTTTACATAAATCAACAGTAGTCTTTGTCAGCTTTGACTATTGCTTGTTATAATAACATCTAACCAAGTTAACAATATATACTGTCACAATCATGTCAACTTTTTTTCTGGTCTGTTGTCCAATCCATACAAGGGAGTTTATGCTCACTACTATGGACCTGGTCAAAGCTAAGAACTGTTGGTGTCACAAGAACTAAGAGTGAATCTATTTGTTTTGTTTTACAAAATGTACATGCTATCATACTGCCTCTTAAATATTATACCATTACACAATCATTACCTTAAAATTGTTCAAAGAAGCTTCTCTTTAGAGCCTTTGTTAACTAATGCTGAGGTGCATGCTTGATTAAAATGATAAATTAAGTGTGATTATCTTTATGTATTAAGTGAATATGACTCATCCATTTCTTACCAATTGTTACAAAAAATCAGGATGAATGTAATTCCCCCATAACATATTATACAGCATTAAAATAATATTTTATAAGAGCAATATGGAGATAGTACTTTGAATTCACAGGCCCCCACCAAGACCCAGCTTATGAACATAAGCCCAATAATGGGAAGTACCCACAGGACTTGATTCATACATCAGAGCCAATACTAGTCTATGGCTGTGAGAAAAAGCATTGTCCACAGTGATCTAACTGTAAGTCACTTGCAGTTCAGTAGAAACCTTAAACTCATGTATATGAGAGTGGCACTGGCTAACACCATGGATCACTAACCAAGACAACACATAATTACAGAAAAGTGGGGTGCAAACTTAGTGAGAGTAGGGGGAATTCGTCAGGTTGGGAGAAGTATAAGAAATAGTGTAGGGTTCGTTTAGACCAAAATGCATCACTATGCATTTATGAAAATCTCAAAGAATAAATCAAAGCAATGAATTTGATTATTATGGAAATGGCTAGTGAATACTGTGATCATCAAGGAAGAATTGGGTATGGAATTAAGTAAAATGTACCTAAATCAATTTTAAAACCCCTACTCTGATCTTCAAATCATTACATATTGCTAATGTTCCAGAACAGTAGCTGAACCTCCCATGCATGGTAACCCCCCCACACACACACATGCACAAAAAACACACACACAAGAGTAAATACCATCAATATTGAGAAATTATTCAAATTTCTGAAGTGAAATTTGATACCCATTCATTGAAATCCTTACTTGTCTTCGCACATTCACCCCAACCACAGTGATGTTTTCAAAAAGCAATAAACAAAATTTAAATAAATAAATAAATAAACAACAACTGCAAATCCTGATGTAGAATTTATTCAAGACTTTTAAAAATATCATGGGAACAAACAGATTTTTTACTATATTCCAAGCCAGGATCCTAATTGGAAACCATAGGATATGATATTAGGATAATCTACTGTGGAATCTCTTCAGGGCATTACAGATATCTCTATTCCTCAGGGTATAGATGAAAGGATTAAGCATGGGGCTCACTGCAGTGTACATCAGGGAAGCCACTACATTCTTTCGTGGAGAATGTGACACAGCTGACCCAAGGTACACACCAATCCCAGTTCCATAAAATAAGCAAACTACTGAAAGATGAGAACCACAGGTGGAGAACGCTTTATATTTCCCATTTGAGGAGGGGATTTTCAGAATGGAGAAAATAATTTTACAGTATGATAAAATGATTCCTAGAACAGGAAAAATGCCAAGTATGACACCAATAAAATATATTACTATGTTACTGCTGAGTGTGTTTGTACAGGCAAGATTAAGGAGTTGTGAAGGGTGACAGAAGAAATTTGCAATCTCCATGTCCTTGAAGCAAGTAACTTGTAAGACAATCAAATTGTGCAGCTGTGAATCAAAAACACTGACTGAAAAAGACAACAAAATTAAGATAACACAGACTTGAGGGTTCATAATGACAGTGTAATGAAGGGGATGACAGATGGCCACAAATCGGTCATAAGCCATCACAGTTAAAATCATGTCATCCATACATACAAAAAATAGAAAAAGAGACATTTGTGTCAAACAGCCTGCATAGGAAATGACTCTGCTGTGCATTTTGATGCCCACAATCATCTTTGGGATGGTGGTAGAGATGAAAAAGATATCAATCAAAGACAAGTTAGACAGGAAATAGTACAAGGGGGTATGGAGGTTTGAGTCAAAGATGATGACCAGGATGATGAGCAGGTTCCCAAGCACTGTGACCAGGTACACTGATAGGAATAATCCAAAGAGGAGAAGCTGTAGTTCTGGATCCTCTGAGAGTGCCATGAGATGGAATTCCAAGACATCTGTTAAATTCTCTACATCATTATTAATCATAACCCTTTTGAAAAAGAAAATTCATTCAAATGAGACAAATAGAAGAGCACCAACAACTCCTTGTATTTCTCATGCAGTTACTCTCAAATAAAGCATTACTACTTGAATTTCATATCTTATTAACACATCCCAGGTTTGACAAACACAACATGCCTAGAACCCTTTCCTAAATGTTTTCTATGACAATTACATCCTCATAGATATGTGCACAATAGAGGCATTTAATTAAATCTTAAGACAATAGCAATCTTAGAAAGGAAGAATAAACTTGTGGTGGTAGTCAAGTAGTGACAATTCTTAAGAGAAAATAGAGATTACCAGTAGTTCGTTTAAGAAAAATATTATCACAAAAGAAAATTACTGAGTAAAAAATACTTACACATTATTTTAAGACTATTATAAAATTGGTTTGAGAATTTGTACATATTCTATGACAATAAGAACTTCTTTGTTTAAACAGTAAATTAAAGTTGATAATATGTGTCATTTACAGGTACCATTTCTTATATCAATTCTTTTTTCCTGATTTTCTCCATTCAAAGATGTAGTTCCTCACACAAATATTATTTCTTTTTTGAACTAATTAAGCTAATATTTTAATAATAATATCTCCCTTAATTTTGACTGTTCTCAAGTTTTCTGATATGCCTTGTTAAAGACCTATGGCAACCTAATATCACTGGAAACAACTGTTGACAAAAGGACTGGGGAAGGGGACTATTACTTCATTACATAGGCTCTCTGTAAAGTTTTTTGTTTAATTCAGGATTAAACATAAAAGCTCATCTTCATCCTTCAGTTAAATCCTAGAAACTGCTTCACAGATGAATCCAACTTTTTTGTTTATATATTTTATTACAATTACATTAACTTGAAACTAACTTCAACTTTAATATATGATTTATTCCATATCATATATTCAATACTTACAAAGAATATGCTCAGCCATTTTTCTAATTACACTCTATAAGAGAGTAATAATGTTGAATAATTTAGCTTAAGAAAACTAATTTACTAGACTTACCCTTATTTGTAATAAAAAGACTTTAAAATCAAATAGTATGAAAAGTTGTACACAATTACTTAATTTCCAGTTCAAGACATATATTCATGTTGAGCATATCTTACTATGAATGGATTATGAAAGGCAAAATAGAAAATAAATGAAATAATAAAAATATATCTGACAATAATGTTAAATCATTTTTAAATTGGTGAAAATATTTACCTTTCTTTACCTTTTTAAAGACACTTTAATAAGTGTTTAATTTGTTAGCCAGAGTTTCTTAATTTTCACACACACACACACACACACACACACACACACACAAACACATTTGTGCAAAAATTCCTTAAAATAATATTGAAACTAATTACATGAAAACATTCAAAAATATTTGTTTACTTCTAATTGAAGATGAGAAATTCTATCTTAGAATACTTCCTAACACTCAGAAAATTCTTCATGAGTATGAAGTCCTGTTACAGTCAACCATGCAACTACATATAGTAATACTTGCATACTTGATAATATTTACATCATAATGAATATTTTTCAAAATATGAAAATTACATATTGGGTTTTGAACACTTGCTATTCTCTTAATATTTCATCTGTGTAATTGGAATTATTTCATGAATTTGATGGGTAGCACTTTTCGCCCAATGTATCTATGTTGATTTCACATTCATCAAAAAACATTTCAGAAAAGTATTTATGTAAAGGTACCTACTGCTTATATACATGAAATAAAATCCTCTCCCTGTAACAATCAGAATTTATTAATTTGTATTATCAAGTAGGTTTAGCCTCACTAGAAAGAACATACATCTACTAAAATGATTTATCTTGTATATGAAGTATGAAGTGGTGGGGGAAATACCATTCAACATAAGCTTATTCCCAAATGAAACATGTTCAAAACATCTATGTATTTTTTCAATTCACAAAAAGAATACTATTCATTTACTTTTAGAATTTTTTATTGAAATTTTTTTCTTGAACTATATTTTGATTATACTTTTCCCCTCTCCCATCACTTCCCATGTATTTTCCATTCTCAACCAGTGAAATGAATGCACTTTATTTCCATGTGTATAAAACAAAAAAAAGCATACAAAAGCACAAACAAAACAAAACCATAAGAAACACACAGATAATCTCACAAAACTCAAAATTATAATGTATTTTATAAGAAAAATGTCTTATTAAAGAAAAAAACTCAAAAAAGTCAACAAAAACAAAGTCTCCAAAAACAAAAATAATTGATTTTATTTTGTATTAACCATCTACTTCTAATCATTGTGTCCATGCTAAAGTAACAGGACACTAAGCACAGGCACTAAGACCAAAAATTAATAAATAGGATCTCAAGAAACTGAAGAGGAAAACATAATTAACACAAAATAGTAGATTACAAAATGGGTGATCATACATCCATTAGAGTGTTAATACATAAAATTTATAAAGAGCCAAAAATCTTGGCTAACAAAAATAAATGGCTCAATAAAAATGAGTTCTAAAAGGCAGAGAGCTCTCAAAAGATGAAAAAATAATTGGTGAAAAATGCTTAAAGAAATTATCAACCTCCTTACCCATCAGGAAAATGCAAACCAAAACCACTCTGAGATTTGAACTTAAAACTGTTAGAATGGCCAAGATACATAAAGTAAATACAACTCACCCTGGTGAGGATATTGGTAAAGTGGAGTATTTAACTATTGCTTGTGGGAGCACAAATTATACAGTCATTAGTGAAGTGTAATGGTTCCAAAGGAAACTAGAAATAGATCAACCTTAAGATCCATCTATATACTACTTGTGAATACTTGGTCATATATATACAAACAAGAAGGTTAAATAGGTTGACTGTGCTCTTATTTCCAGTGAAAATATACTTGTGCTGTTATGCTCTACCAATTATGTAAGTTTGCCCCTAAAAAAATTTACCCTATGCTCCATTGTTCTGTTAACTAAAATTTCATGACAACTTTATACTAGTAGTCTGTTCAGTTTAATAATACACAAACAATTACAACATACCTAGGTAATAATACTGTCATTTTTCAATAAAAAAAAAACAATGCCACAAAATGGAGTTCAAAAATAAATGTGTTTGTGGTATATCAAATTCTCAATGAATACATGGAAGATTAAAAATAAACACTCAAGTAATATAAATCAATAATACCTTTAAAATAAATGGAAAAAATTAAGGAACAAGGTACAATTTTGCTCTCATTTCTCCATGTCATTTGTATTGATTCATGGTAAAAAAGAGAAAAATTCTACCTATGTAATATATGTAGAATCTAAGGTAAGCCTTGAAATTAAAACCATCAAAAAAGCTGTCTTCATTAAAATAAATCAATTGTGATACTTTTTAATTTTATAAAACATAACTATACATTTTCATTGTCATTCCTCCAATCTTTCCCATCTATACCTCTTATTTCCTCAAAAATTGATCACAGTAGGTTCAAAACACATAAGATATTCCATATTATAATATGGAAATTATTACCTGATGAATCAATTTCACATGACATTGAAACCTCCAAGATATGTCTCTGTCTAAAGTACGCCTGCTTATGACTGCCAATGTGTGCTTTCTTTTCATGGAATGAAGTTTCTGTTACCATTTTCATGGCTATGTGAGGAAATGTAATTGTATCTTACAAATAAAAACATTTTTTATCTTGTTGCTAGGTTAATCAGGCATTACTTAAAGCATTATTTTGCAGCCAGGAAAGAAGCTACTCCTCTGTAGTTGAATCAGTTTTGAATATTTGGAAGCCAAGCCATGGAAGAGTTTATTCAGTGGTTGATAAATGTAATTAAGTTCATGTTTCCTGTAGTATAGCCCTCAGAGAATTAGAAATGAGTTTATTTATCTTTCCAAAAATATAGAGGTAAATTGAATGATATATTACTTGAAAGACATGTATATTTATATAATTATTCCAGTGACAATAACTGTCAATTTTAGACAAGATATACTATTGGTATATATAATATAATATAATTAATATATAACATAATATATAATAGCCTTACATGGAGAAGCTATAACCTTTTCTTTATATATGCAGCATGAGTATCTCCTAGAAATGAACTTTAATACTGGCTTCCCACACAGAGAAGTAAGTGGAACCAATAGGACTAAAAAGTAAATAATCAGAGTGTGACATAGTGACACACTCATGTAAATTCAATACTCAGGATGCTGATATAGGAGAATCACAGTCTGCATGTGATTCCTAAGTTCTTTTATCAATTTCCAGTCACCATGAATATTTAAGTTGGTGCCCATAAATCTTCACCACAGTTATGTTTAAGATATTGTTTTATGACTCCTTCCAAGTTCCTCAGCAGGGATAAAAAATAAATATAATTGACATTATGTTATTAAATTGTAATGTGTTGTTTGGGTTCACTGAGAAGTTAACTTTTCAATTGCATTTGTCTCCTGCACATTTCAGATCCAAGGAAGTTTGTCTCACAGTGTCCTCCAAGGTCTGGAGGTCTCTCTGACAGGAAGGAAAAAGAAGAATAAAATAACCTGAGAGTAAAATCATTGTACCCTTGAGAAAAGCTAGAAAGTAAACTATTTTCAGCCAATTCTGCCATTGTTTATTTCATTATGTAAGTGCCTTTATTGGTAAAGAGAATCAGAAAGCTGAGAAGTTCCTACATGGGAAGCCCATACACAGAGGAATAGTGCAATTAGTACTCCACTTCACTACCTACTGGATTTCATGAGAGCCCAATCAGAAGATGTCTTCCTTATGTTACATTATTTCCTCTTTTAACTAGAGTCCTTACACAAGGCATCATTCACTCTGCTCTGCAAGGACTTTTGCTATTAGGAGTTCCACTTGACTTCCTTAAAAGAGATTTTCCAGTGGATCTATGTTTCCTGCTCTCAGTATACAATTTGAAGTAGTTTTGCTTTTTAGCTATGAATAATTTGCTATTCTTTAATTTGGTTTGGGACATTGTAGACCATTTTCTGGAACATACAGAATATAAGACTGAACACTCTCTTTTCTTTTGAAATTGTGTGGACTAAAGTAAGCAAGGAGATAAATGTTGAAGACTGTACATGTATCCTAGAGTGTATAGAAGAAAGAGTTCTGGTCTGAGTTATGCACACTATACTTTTCCCATTATATTTCTTTCCTACAGAGAATACACCTAGTAACTCCAATGATTTCACTTGAGATTTTTATTAAATTCCAAAAGGAAGAAGACAGGAAGATGTGGTATCTTTTTGGAATACAAGAAGTAAAATAGTTGATTTTAATAAATGGCTCACTGCTGTTTCTCATGGTGTGGTAACATTTGCCCATAATAAATCCAAACAATATATTCATGGCTTAATTTTTTTCTACCTGACAATCTTGCAACAGTTGACTCAAAGTAACATGTTTCATTTTTAAAAATGTGACAAAAAGACAGCATATAGCAAAACATTATACATCAGTGTACAATTAAAGAAGATCCTTGATGTTATGGTAAATAGCCTAGTCCTTCTTTTCCTCACTGTGGCTATCATAGACATTTCAGGATCTATAGGAAATAATTTAGAGGCATTCATTTTATGTGAGATATCTGTATGAAGAATCAGGGTCAATGAAAAGCAAATCTTGAATGAGGTATCTAGTACATACCATACAACAGAATACATTTCATAGTCCAAATAACTGAAATCATTTATGGTAGTATTGTCTCATCTTTATAACAGAATTGTGAAGTTTGTAACTTTCTACAATACACAAAGAAACATTTCAGTACTCTTTCATTTTTCCACAATCTCTATACCTACCATTTTAAGCTATTGTTCTGTCCTATCATGGTTAGGAAATGCAGATATGTTCACCTTATCACACCAGGTCCTGAGCCAGAATAGATATGAACAATGAAATTTAATAGTTTTCTGATATACTTATCCATGGAAAGAGGACATGTGTCCAATTCACTGCAAACATAAAAATGAAGAACTGGAAGCATAGGATAATTGTTGACTCTACTAGGACCTGGAATAATAAATGCACAAAGCTCATCATTATCCAGACTGGTTCAATTTGCATTAGCCTCTAAGGATTTCCTAAAATTAATGATGAAAGAATAATAAAAGAAAATGAATGTCAGCACACACTGTTTGAGATTTATTTTTCTTCATTCTAGAAAAGCTCTTGAGTATTGCTTCCTTCCTTTACTACTATATCTATTTCTCAATATTTATGTGAACTGAAGACAAAAGATCATGTTATTTTGTGCATTTTAAGAGGTATGTTCAGTTATATTTCTATTGAAAAAGGTATGTATTTAAAAATCTCCAATTTCAGTATAGTTAAAATATAATTCTGTCAAATTAGGTGTATTGCCTGTAATTCAAAGCAACCAGAATTATATATTACAAGGAACTTTTAATTTTTCAGTTAAACATTATCACTTTAATAATTTATCATCTATTATACAATCTTTGCAACCACAACTCTAATTTACAAGTTCATGACAAGCTAAACTTGTTATCCATGAATTAATGCAAGAGTTATAAATGTGCATATTAAAATCTATTAGTTTTCCAGACAGCATTACAATAAATGACATGTCTTCAGATCAGATCACTTAGCTGCAGTATACATAAGAACATTTTTTTTTCTTTTCTACAAGTGGTAAATATTATATCTTCACCCATGTACACAATCTATTTCTCATTTGATCCTTCTTTTCCTCTACTACTAGTCTCTTCTCTTCCAAACAACCTTATCTCTTTTTATATGTGGTGTATGTGTGTGTGTGTGTGTGTGTGTGTATGTGTGTGTAAAATATAGCTTCCACATATGTGGAAAACATTCACTAATTTGTATTTTTGTTTCTAGTTTATTTCACCCTTGAAGAATGAAAGCACTGTATTTCCAGTAAAATATATAGAACTGATAATAATTCAATTATTTGAAATAAGAGAAAAGTCATTGAATGTATAAAGTATATTTCTTTATTCATTTTTTTAATTAACATGTAGGTAAATTCCATATCTCAGCTTTATTAGCTTTAAAGATGAATTAATTCAGTGACTATTATAAATGGTACCATAAAAAATGTGTGGATGTGCAGGAGTCTTTACACTGTATAGATGTGCATTTCTTTGGATTCTTATCACCTGGATTCTTGTAGATACATTATGTTCTCAGCTGTTTTGTTCTTCAAGAAGCCACCATACTAAATTCCATGTTAGTTGCATGAAACCAAATTTTCTCCAATATTTCATAAGGGATCCTTTATCCCCTACCTTCACCAGCTTGTATTTTCTTTATCTACTTGTTAAGTAAGCCATTTTGTCAGGATTGATTCACAATCTTAATGAATCCTCTTAGTAGTCAAACTATAATCAACATCTGTCTGGTTATAGAAAGAAATATGTCACTTATGTTGATAAAGAGGTCAGATACATCACCAAAGCTACCACATGGTGGACAGGAAGACTGTGGAGAAATAGGAAGAGATCACACAATATTGGAGAAATCAAATGTGTGAAGTTAAGCAAACAAGAGATATAAGGAAAAAGTAACTGCCATTTCTTCAGAAAAGTGGTAACTTCCTAAGCTACATGGCTGTGGCCCTACATGCTACTACACCAAAAATGTATATTTGTGGGAAAAAAACCAGAATCCCTTTAAAAGACTATTTACTTCAGCTATCTCTTTAACATGGTTTAAGGTTAACCTCTAATCATAGAGGTAATATCTTGGATAAGTTATCAACCTGGACTGGAATATATAAGAAAACCTGAAATATAAGATTAAATGTATAGAATTTTTATTTTAATTGTATTTTTTCTTATTCACTGTAAATCTGACTTTACTGTTCCCCTCCCACAATCCTTCCCACATCCCCACTTCCCTTCTCCTCTGAGCAGATGGCAGGGTAGGCATTTTTGTGTTTTATAAAAGATAAAGAGAGACAGAATATATTCTGATGGATGTGTAGTCAGGTATAGGGAAAGGGGTGTCTCCACAGACCTATTTTGAGACATTCCTTCCCCCAGAGTGACCAGCCACACAATGGTATGGTATTGTATTGTATAGAATAGTTTATGCTATTGACATGGAGAGGGGAGCTGAGAGGGTAGTAGAGACAGAGAAAGGCAGGAGAGAGAGGAGAGAGAGAGAGAGAGAGAGAGAGAGAGAGAGAGACCAGCCATGAACACATAGAGAGAGGGGGTATGGGAAAGAGGAGAAAAGGGGTGAGAGGAAAGAGCAGGAGCAAGAAGACAAGAGCAGAGGGAGCAAGAGGCCCCTTTTATAGTGAATTAGGTATATCTGCCTATTGCCAGATAACTATGGGTGGAGCCTAGACAAAATGCTAACATTGGGGGTTCTGGGTATCTTCCCATCCTGGTACATCAAGTTTCTGTGAGGCTAAGCTCAGCCTAACCCACTGAGACCAAACAAAACATCCCAGCTAGAAGAAAATATCCCACATACAGGCAATAGCTTTTGGGATATAGGATGAAATGAATAATATTTGTAATAACATTTTATTATATTCTAAAAGTATTATAGTTTGTTCACATGTTACATGACGTTTGACCATACTATGAATCCCAAGTTTGTGTTATTTACAAAACAAACAAACAAACAAAAATATTTCTACTAGTCATATGACTCAGCCCTTAGCAAACACCTTTAATCCGTCTGTGTGGAATACAGACTTTCCCTTAGTACATATCATTAACAGCAAACAATGAAGGTAAAGTTAGTTTTTAGAAGAAAACACCCATGATTGAAAGTGATGTCTAATTGAGAGGCAATGTGATAAATCAGAGAAATAATATGTGTCAAACTCTCAGAAAAAAAGAGAGAAAAGAGAGGGAACAACTCAAAAGCAGAAAGAAAGAGGCATTTTACCAGAACAATTATACAGAGACATGATGCAGAGAGAGAACAAGCTAGATATAGCTGAAGAAAGAATGAGCAAGAGAGTAATAAGAAGCTTGAAGAGTAGAACAGATTACGAGAGTTAGTTTGACTAAGTGGAGAGTTATCCAGGGATGGGCCTACTCTCTCAGAGAAGAACAAAAGAGGAATGAAGGAGGGTCTGTAGGGGGTGCAGTGTTTGGGATATAAATTAACTAAATAACAAAATAAATAAATAAATAAATAAATAAATAAATAAATAAATAAATAAAGGTTAAAAGATACCAGTACAGAATAAACAAACTAATGACCTACATGCAGAACATGAAGAAAGTGTCAATGAGAAGATTCTATATTTTTTAACTTTTATTGCATTATAATGAGAAAAGTTACATGATTTCAATTTACCTAAATCCGTTAACATTTAAAAACATATTTTAAGTAAATAGAATTAAATCACATTCTTGTTTCCCTTTTGTATCCCAACTCCTCCCAGAAATCCCCCTTCAATACCTACAATATCTTTTTGTCATATTCCTTAAAAATTTATATAAAAATTTATAAAATATTATAACAATAAAAATTAGTATTATAAAAGTTGTTTGATATAAAGCAACAATAACAAACATTTACATCTACACAATGGAGTACTACTACTCAGCTATTAAAAACAATGAATTTATGAAATTCTTAGGGAAATGGATGGATCTGGAGAGTATCATCCTGAGTGAGGTAACCCAATCACAAAAGAACACACAAGGTATGCACTCTCTGATAAGTGGTTATTATCCCAGAAGTTCAGAATACGGGACAAACAACCCACAAACCACAAGAAACTTAAGAAGTAGGAAGACCAAAAGGTAGACATTTCATTCCTTCTTAAAAGGGGGAATCAAATACCCATGGAAGAAGTTGCAGAGATTAACTATGGAGCAGAGACTGAAGGAAGGACAAACCAGCCTAAATATGGCTATTTCCTGAGAGCCTCTGAAAATACCTGACTAATACAGATGTAGAGGCTCACAGCCATCCATTGAACTGAGTACCTGGTCCCCAATGAAGGAGTTAGAGAAAGGTTCTATGGAGCTGAAGGGTTTGCAGCCCCTTAGGATGAACAGCAATATGAACTAACTAGTACCCTCAGAGCTCCCAGGGACCCAACTGCCAACCAAGGACTATACATGGTGGGACTGATTGTTTTGGCAGCATGTGTATAGTAGAGGATTGCAAAGTTGATCATCAATAGGAGGAGAGGTCCACGGCCCTGTGAAGGTTCTGTGCCCCAGTGTAGGGAAATGCCAGGGCCAATAAGTGGGAGAGGGTAGGGTGGCAGGCATGGGGATGGGGGAGGCAACAGGAGTTTGTTCTTGTTTTTGTTTGTTTGTTTGTTTTTTGGAGGGGAAACTGGGAAAGGAGAAATTTACATGTAAATAAAGAAAATACCTACTTAAAAATATTTTAAAAAGTTGTTTGATATAAAGCAATAATCAATTTAACAGTCTTATGTAGATGCTTGTCTACAGCAATACTGAAAATACATACGTTTTTCTCAATATAAATTTTAAATAACTCTGAACATATTAACTGTATATTTCAAAATAATATATCACTACTAGTATTTTCTTAAATGAACATAAATATATAAAGCCTTTTTGTTTGTTTGTTTGTTTGTTTTGTGTTTAGTAGAGTTTAAAATCTTGGCTCTTACTGTGGTACAAGCCCAAAATAAGAACAATTTTTAGACATTGGAGTTCATTGTAATAAGGCTGTACTTCAATGACCCTCACATCACCAAAGGATTTTACCTCCATCATAGCTAAGCTGAAAGTTGACAGTTCTGTTGCACTGAGAAATGAATTATAGACACGATTTTTGGATGCAGACTTCGTGCTATGGTCAAAACTATTTGACTTGAGTGAGTGACTTTATTCTCAACCCACTGAGAACAGGTTACATTCATTTAAGAAATGGTGTGTGTATTAAGATGCTCTATCCATAAAGTCATTCACCAACTGTTTCAATGAACAATGGTTCTGCTTGGAGGGTGGCACAGACATTAGGTGAGGGTACGAATCTGGTTCATTAGCTGTGATAATTTGGAAAAGCATTCAACTCAGAGAAAAAGTAACTTATAAAGTCCTCTTCTTCAAACTTGATACAAGAGCTACAAATGTCAAGCAAAGCATTCAATCTCACTCTTTGTTGTTCTCTTTCCTAGTGCTACCTGTCCTTGTGAAATCCTTCCTGTGATCCTGCATGTGTCAGAACTCCTCAGAGTCAAAGCTGTCTCTGTGATCCTGTGATTCTGGGATCCTGTGACCCTGGGCTTGTTAGAGCACCTGGGAGTACAACAAGTTCCTCTGGGTGTTGTAGGACTGGCTGCAGAGCTTGCGCTCAAGGTCTGCTCAGGACACTAGCCCAGGGAGACCGGTGAAGATTCTGTATTTTGATGAAGATAAAAAAAGAAGCAATAGCTGATTAAACACACACCGTTTAAAACAATACTTCCTACTTGCTCTCTTAAAAATGAGAGAAACATGTAATCAATTATTTAAGAATATGTTTCTTTTCTTTTTTCAACTTGATGGCCTGAATCTTGCTCTGTAGATAGACTAAGCTGGACTCAAACTCTGAGGAGATGTCTCTTCCTCGGCCACAAAGTAGTGGGATTAATCTGTGTTCTACCACACCAAGTTGCATGATTCCTATTCCTTACACAAACATTTTAAATGGAGGAATTCTATATTATACATAAACCAGGCTTTTAAAATAGGAATAACTTTGGGATATTAAGGTTTGGGTACAACCAGAAAATAGTTATTTATACTAAGGAAACTCTGTCTTGAGTGTCAGCTTAATATTCCAGAATGTAGGTTAGTTTTGAAATACACAATGTGGAACACACTGACTGATGATTTGCAGGCATGGCGACCTAATGCATTAAATATTTAAAATTACTTCTAGTCTTATGTTATGGCTAGCACAATTATTTAGTAGGAAACATTACTCTTTCTCATTGAAAGAGTTGTATATCCTCTGGAGCAGCTCCCATTTTAGTATTGAGCTTTTCTAATAATTATAAATGTGTTTTCGAAAAGCAAAGATTTATTTGAATTTATATAAGATTGAATTGTGAATCAGTAGAAGTAAGTAAAGAATATTAGAATTTGACACGACATTATCTTAATGAAAACATGTTGAAGTTTGAAGCTAGAATATCGTTGGAATAACTTTGAAAATGAAACAAAATACAAATATTTTATAATTTTAGTATACATTTTAATGTGTTGTATAGGTTGAAATAGCTCTAGTTTGACTTTTGGTAGAATTAAAATTCAATTAGGAAATAATAACACAATTTGTAAGTAGGGACTGAAATAAACAGCATTAAAAGTACAAAAAAATTGGTTTTACATTCATGTCCTTATTTCTTTCCATCTACCCTGCCTATACTGTTATACCTTGAGTAGATGCAAGGACCAAAGACTTCTGTGAATTACAGATAAAATGATAAGCAATTATTCAGCTACATTAATATACTAAGACACTTCCAAAGACATTCAGTTCTACCTCTTGTAGAACACTAGTGTAAGGGCAGAATAGCCTATCTTTCATCAAGTCAAGTACAGAATATACAGGATACAGTCCACAGAACTCAAAGGGACAAAGTGAGGTTGCCTCAGTCCCACTTTGGAGGGAAAAGAAAGCAATCACAGGAGCATGGAGAGAGGGAGGGTCCTGGGTGGGAAAGGGGACAGGGAAGAGAAGAGGGGAATATGATCAGAGATTGGGTTGGGGATAAGGATTGAAACACTGTGTCCCAGAAGAAAGAATGGAAACAAGCAACCTCATTTAGGTAGGAGATTGGGGGGACCCTCCTGAATGTACCAGAGACCTGGGAGGAAAGAGACTCTCAGGACGCAAAGGGAGGGACCTTAGATGAAATGCTCTACAATAGGGATAGGGAACTTGTAGAGCCAACCCCAGCAGAAAGACAAGGCACAAGTAAGGAATGGGGTTGCCATGCCAGTCAAAAATTCTGACTCATAAACATTCCTGTCTGAAAGAATTGCAGGAACAAAAATGGAGACGAGCCTGAGAAAAAGGAGGTCCAGTGATAGACCCAAAGTGAGATCCAGCTCAAGAGAGACCCCAAGGCCTAATACTATTACTGATACTATGGTGTGCTTACAAACAGGGGCCTATCATGACTGTCCTACAAGCAGCTGAAAGAATCAGATGTAGATATTTGCACCCAACCAATGGACAGATGCTAGTGACCTCTGGGCTTTAATTAGGGAAAAGCTGGAAGAAGCTGAGGAGGAGGGTGACTTTATAGGAAGACCAGCAGTCTCAACCTGGACCCCTGAGATCTCTCAGACACTGGATCACCAACCAGACTGAATACCCCAGCTGATATGAGGCACCCAACACATATACAGCAGAGGACTGCTGGATCTGGGTTCAGTCAGAGAAGATGCACCTAATCTTCAAGGGACTGGAGGCCCCAGGGAGTAAGGAGGTCTGGTGGGGTGGATGGTGGGAGGATG
>JADRCD010220109.1:0-15623 GCA_019843815.1 Montemys delectorum
CCACTATGTGGCTGATCTACCGTCCTTCACCACTATGTGGCTGATCTACCGTCCTTCACCACTATGTGGCTGATCTCTGTCAGTTCCAAAAGTAAGAAAGCTTTCTGATCAGCACTTATCAAATTCTACTCCATTCCAAAACCCCACTTCTCAGCCCCTCTTCAGCAGCCCCCATGTTCACTGCCCACCCACTTTGATGCCCTTCTAACCTCCCATGTTGGTCTCAGAGCACTGAGAACTTGAGATCACATTTGTTTGTTTCTCCCACAAGACCATGAGCCAACTGAAAGATGTCTTTTCTCCTTTTGTGTATTCCTGTCTGTTAGCCTGGTATTTAGAAATCAAGGGATAGTTTCCTATATGTCTTTTAAGTGAACAACAAGACAACAAGCTGGTAAATTTGAAGATTCTCTGAGAAAATTGAAGTGATAGGTTAAGCTCATGGGGGCTGACAGACAGCTAGATTCTGTCTACAGCCTTGGGCTGTACCCCAAAATCTTATCAGTTACTTTGCAAATATGAGTCATTAATTTTAACATAGATAAGATTAATTCTGGGGAGAAAAAAAAACATACTTTATTCTGCATTTACTGAGAAACCTGCTGGGGCTCTTCTCTGAGGAGCATGCTGATGTCATTCACAGCTTCAGTTCTGAAGCTGTGGACATCAGAGTGGACAGCAAGCAGGCAGAGGCTCTCTAGAGCAATTAAATCTAACCATTTTAAAGACTGTACCCAAGGACACCAAACAAGAGAGGGCTGGGAAGGGACAGAGAAGCTTCTACCACTCCCCACTGGCACAGAGCCATCTGATTACCCTGTGTGTCCTTGTGAAGATAGCTACTCACCACTCAGCAGGCAGCCTTTGATGCCCAATACAAACCAATTTTTGAGCAATTCTTCCAGTGAATGCCCTGGGCCTGTGGATCTCAATTACATCTAAAAATACTTTAACCATGAGACACTTCACTGTACCAATCACTTGGCTTTGCTTTTCTTCTAACTTGGTAAGAACCTTAACCTGTGCTTTAAAAAAATAAAAAAAAAAAAAATGCTACCCTATCCACCCAGGCTCCAGTTACTGCACCAGAAGGAAGAAGGGAAGATCTCGTAGGTACATGCTTGGTCTAAAAAATGACTAGAATGATCAGGATTAAAGGTAGATACCTGATTAGATTAAATGGCATCCAGATAGCTAAGGTGCCTGTGATCGGCCCTGATAATCTTCTAAAGCATATGAATTCCAGATCAATTGGAATATGAGAGTGTTTTTTTTTTTTTCATTGTTAGCTAAGGCAAAGTCCAATACCACCAAAGCAGTAGAGTGAAATGATAAAGGCTGAAACACAAGGCTTAAACTCAAGGCCAACTATCCCCTCTCCTCTCCACCCCACCCAAAATGAAAGTTGAGATGATCAGGATGTTCTTCCTAGAGATATGAGGGGAAAGAGAGAGGGGGGAGGAGAGAGAGAGAGAGAGAGAGAGAGAGAGAGAGAGAGAGAGGAGACAGGAAGGTGTATATGTGTGTGTTTAAGGAGGAGAGGAGAAAAATTAATTCTGTTATCTGCCCAGTCATATGGATCTAAGCCAGGAGAGCTGGCCAAGAGGGCTAGAGGCACCATCTCATTTACTATCTCCAATTCTTTGCTTCTGAGAAGAGAAAAATGTAAAGCACAAACAGCTCTGTCTGAATGAAACTCTTCAGTCAGATACTGACTCATGAGCCTGTCTCCCTGTGTGGTGTCCTCCTGTGGTAGAACTGGGGTGGAGCAGAGGAATCTGAACTATAATGAAGTTGAGACCCCCCCCAGCAAGCTTTTGCTTCCTCTCACCAGATTAAAGAGACTGGTGTGTTAAGTGAGGACTAGTGAGTCTGAGACAAACCTGGGATGCTTTCGAGGCGGAGCGGGGTGGAGGGAAGCTCCAAGTCAAAACTTCTCAAGTTCCCAGGGAATGGAAAGTCTCAGGTTGCTGCTTCTGATAGTCTGCAAAAGCAAAGTGCTTCTTGATTGCCTTTCCACTAAGGCCATAGATGAAATTACGGTAAATTGAATCTATTAACAACCAGATGGCCTGGTAATTTGTCAAGGGTAAAGCAAGTGCACCCAGAAACCATGCATCAACCTCCCACACGCTTGGCTAGTGCCTCCACCTGCCAGCTAACTATAGGAGCTCAGAAAGCGGGGCATATGGTCCTCCCTCTCCCAAGCATCATCCGAGACCTTTATCCCATCCATCTTTGACACTCCTTAGACACTTATCCCTTCAGTTGATCTTATTCTTATCTTCCAGCTTTGAATGAATAAATGAATGCCTCTTTTATGACAGTATCTCAGATACTTAAAATTCCTCTTCCCCAGAACAAGTCATCTCAGTATACATTCCATGTGCTTACATTAGGTCTAACTTTAGACCTAACTTAGAAAAACTAAGAATGGATCTGAACCCTCTTCAAATATCTATACCATACATTTTAGTTGTGATCAATGAAAGAGAGGGAGCTTATGAAAACTGCTTACTTCTCTGTTCTCAAGGTGGGTTTGCTTTTTACATGAGTATTTGAGTGAGGGGCATTTTGAGGACAATTTTTATGCAGGGGGGCTCATGGAGTGCTGAGAAATGCAGAGTTCTATGTCCCTAAGAAACTGGGCTGCTCTAATGAAGACCTCTTCCTTTGGAAGAAATCATGTGTAAGGCATCAGTGAGCTGAAGGCCAAGCGCATTGTGTGCTGATCTGAAAGGAAGACCACAGACAGTGAGAGAGAGGGAAAGGTGAGTCGGGCACACACTGGTTGCTCCAGAGTCAAGAATAGCCTAGATGACCAGAACTAAGGCCAGTGTTCCCAAAGCAACACAGAGAGGGGACAGATGTCACTCATGCCTGTTGCCTGAAATGAATGGAAACCTCAGAGATAGGTGAGATAGGAGCTTTCACAAGGTCCAGGACATGTTGGAAATACAATTCAATAGCTTTCCTAAAGTTACTACAAAAGACACTTTTGAAGGGAAAACCCTTAATTTGAACATAGTGTTTTCTGGGGTATATTTAACACTTGGAGTATTATACACTTATGTTAAATACAAAACTCAGTCATTCGTTGGATAGATGAAGACCTTTAATAAACTATATCATAGGTTGTATTCCTTTTGAAGGGCTGTTTTTTGAAGATTTATTTCACATTTTTACTTGTGTACGTGTTTATGTCTACGTGTGTACACCACACGTATGCAGGTGCCCCCAAAGACCAGAAGAGGGTGTCAGATCTCCCCAAAGACCAGAAGTGGGTGTCAGATCCCCCGGCAGTGCTTGGGAGTCATTGGATGTGGGGCCTCTGAAGGAGCAGCAAACGCTCTTAAGCACAGAGTCATCTCTCCATTCCTGGTGGTATTTATTGGTTTAATAGTTTACAGTACACTTGACTAGGCTCTGAAAACTTGAATACAAGCCACCTTAATAAGCCACTCACGGAATCTTTCTGAGCAGTTTCCTTGTCTGTTAAAATAAATCTCAGCTCTATATTGACCTGCCTTCCTCTAACATTTCTCACAAAAATGAAATAGAAACAAAACTACAACTTGTAACGTATGAGTTTTATAGAAGCACGTTGCCAATTCTTGGTGTGACTGTGCTTGAAATGTATCGTTTCCCCCAAACTCTTTTGGCAGAGCGGTGGCAGCAATCTGGAATGTAGAATTAAGAGTTAATCCATCTCTGGGTCAGGTGGCAGGGGGCGGGGCATAGGGGTAGAGGCTTGCATGGAGACTACAAAACTTCAGTAGCTTCTTCCTAGAACAGAAAGCTTTACAGATAACCTGTGATGGGGACTCCCAGGAAAGTTCATGTGTCATCTTTTTTGGGTGACATGCTATGTCTAAATGATTCACTGCCTGGCCTTTCTAAGGGGCTGGGTGTCACATCTGTAGTGTATGAGAAACACCACCAAGAGACCCTGTAGTAGCTCACACCTACCTCAGTTCCACACAGAAACACAAGACTGTATCATCTGACCATATTCTTCATTGACCCAGAAACCCACATTTACGGAGCACTCCAGCCACCACGCTTCACGTGGCAGGCTGTGCCTTTAATTCCCCCTCTCAGCGAAGTCCCTCCAGTATGCTGCTCTCAGTCTGCCTGATAAGCACAAAACTTACCTCAGAGCAAAGCACTTCAGGATTTAAGCTTCTCTTACAGCTAATTAGGTATTGTTTTACAGATTGGGCTGTTCCTTCTGAAAGATGAGCTGCAATTTACTTCCCTTGCCCTGTCCTTGAATTAAAACTGAACTGTAAAGCATAGCCACTTGATTGTTTAGTACAATCAAGAGATTGCTTTGTACAGGGACCAGACATTCATCACTTTGGTAAAGCTGAGCTTGTGTGTGCATTCCTTCATGGCTGTCATGCAGATGACAGAGGCTTTGTTCAGATGCCTTCTTACCTTTGAAAGTTCCCTACAGTGCTTCACTAGCCCATTTCTCTCTCTCTCTCTCTCTCTCTCTCTCTCTCTCTCTCTCTCTCTCTGGGGGGGTTTGGGTTTTGGGTTTTGGGTTTTGGGTTTTGGTTTTTGGTTTTTCAAGACAGGGTTTCTCTGTGTAGCCCTGGCTATCCTGGAACTCATTCTGTAGACCAGGCTTTGCCTCGAACTCAGAAATCCTCCTGCCTGTACCTCTCAAGTGCTGGGATCAAAGGCGTGCGCCACCACCACCCATCTCTTAAACAATCACTGAGGGTAATAACTCATTTGCCAGCTACAAGGGGGAAGTCCTTATTACCCCCATTTTACCATTGAGAAAGTAGATGCTCAAAGCCTTTAGCTAATAGTCAAGAAACTTGGTAAGCAGAGAATGCAGACTCTTGGCCCTCAGAGCCCGTAAGTCCAACATGAGTTCAGATTTCATACCCACACATTGTCTGAATTCACGTAGAACTTCTTACAACTCATGCTTGAGTACCAACCACTGGACTCTGTAAAACCCCCTCTGGTACAAGGGTGCTTGTGCATAATGGAAAAAAAAAAGAATCATTTCTAAAAACTGCTTTGGGCTTGATGAGTTGGCCAACAGGTACAAGGTATTTGCTGCCCAAGCTTAGCAATCTGACTTCCACCCTCAGGTATGGTGGAAAGAAACAACTGGCCCCCTCAAGTTCCCCTCTGACTCCAAGTGTATGTTGTGGCCTGAATGCAGGCATGTGGTGCACACGTGCACATAATAAGTAAATATAGAATTTTCAATTGCTTTTCTTTTGTAGGGGGCCGGGTGTTCGCTCATCCTCAAGACTGTGCCCAGCATTTGATGAATGGAGACACTCTGAGTGGCGTTTACACCATCTTCCTCAATGGGGAGCTAAGCCACAAGTTGCAAGTATACTGTGACATGACCACAGATGGGGGCGGCTGGATTGTAAGTACATGCTGTAGGCACATGTCTTCAGGCTTCTAGTCTACCTGACTGGTACTTGTGGATTACAATGTCACCATCCTTCAAGATGTTCTCTTATCTACCCACTTCATTTGGATCTTGGTCTCATCACTGCCTTCAAGGCCCTCATTCAGTAGCCCACTCACAAGCAGAGAAAGGAATGAGCATTTCATTCTGTTGCTAGGATAAACATCATGACCAAAAGGGACATAGAGAAGAGAAGTGTTTTGTTTCGGTTTGGTTTGGTTTGGTTTTGGTTTTTCAAAACAGGGTTTCTCTGTGTAGCCCTGGCTGTCCTGGACCTCACTCTGTAGACCAGGCTGACCTAGAACTGAGAAATTTGCCTACCTCTGCTTCCCAAGTGCTGTGATTAAAGGCATGTGCCACCAGTGCCCAGCTGAGAGAAGTGTCGATTGGCTTATACTTCATAGTACATCACTCAGGGATGTCAGGGCTAGAACTCAGAAACTAAAGCTGTAAGGATGAAGGGATGGTACTGGCTCACTCACTGGCTTATGCTCATCTACTTTTCTTATACAGACCAAACCTACCTCCCTTAGGATGGTGTTATATTCAGTGAGCTGCCCCCTCCCATTTTAGTCAAGATAATTCTTTATAAACATGGTCACAGGCCAATCTATTGAAGGCAATTCTTCAATTGAGGCTTCCTCTTCCCAGGTGACTCTGTGTTGGGTCAAAGGAACAATAAAAACTAACCAGGACTCATATGAAACATGCAATGGCCTAGCCCAAAGAAGGGCTGTAAGATGAGACTGCCTTGGCTTGAGCTCCTTCCACAAACAGAGGGGATGCAAGATGTGTTGCAGAAAGGAAGGAGTGAGGCACATGGGTCCTGCTTACCAGGGGCTGTAGCTAAAAGGAAGAGGAGAGGAGGAGGCCACTCTGCAGAAGCACTTTAGCTTCCCACAGTGAGGCAGTTAGTTGCCTTACCTTGGAGAGTAATATATAGTAGATCAGATATGGGGCAGAATGTGGGTGGCCCTCTAGTTACAAGAGCTACTTGTGTCTCCATCCTGTTCTAGACCCCCTAGTTCTTCCCTAGAATGGTCATAGCCTTCAGGAAGTAACAGTGGTAGGAAAAGAGATACTACTTGCTGATACCACCTCCTCTTATACATAATAGGTTAGCTAATCCAGAGCAGAAGAAATAGGGCAGCCTGGAGGTGCTAACTTCTGTGCATATGAGCAAGTTCCTGAAGCTGGCTCTAAACCAAGCAATGGGGTTGAATCAGTGTGAATGGAAACTCAGCCCCCCCCCCACCATCCTGTGCACACCTGTTCCTAGCACTGCTTAGGTACAGTACCAAAGCTTTCATGATCCAACATGGGAAGGTTTTGAAGAGTTAAATGGTGACTGCACTCATAATCCTCTTGGGAGACATTTTCTTTTATGTTTCTGACATATTTGTGCCTCCTTCTTAAAGCATAATTGGAAATTGAAGCCAAGACTGATGTATTGGAGGTTAAATGAAATTAGCACTTAAACAGCTTGGAAAGTGAATGATATGCAATTGCTTTGCCTGCAATAGGATGACAGCAGTGAGTAGATGACTTGAAGTTGGTCCCAGTCCTTCGGTTGAGAAATGTTTCCTACTACTCTCTGCGGTGCAAAAAGATTAATTTGAGAATCAGGCCCATTTCCCCTGACTATTCGGAGTTTGATATGTATCCTGAATCTTTCCTATATTGCAGGAGTGCAAATTAGTGTCGATATCACACCCCTAGTCTATTTGTCAGATGCATCAGCACTTCAAGAAAAAGGGTTCTGAGCATGCCCTGCAAAATCTGCCATGGAAATGTGAAACTCACTTCTGAAATGCTTCTCATCCTAGCTGATGCAGAACCCAGACATATTCATTTATTAATTATTAATTCCTGCTTTTTTGGATCATCTCCTCTCTCTTTTTCTCTTTCCCTTCATAGGTATTCCAGAGACGGCAAAATGGCCAAACTGATTTTTTCCGGAAATGGGCAGATTATCGTGTTGGCTTTGGGAATCTGGAGGATGAGTTTTGGCTAGGTAACACCTACTTTGTACTTAACCTGGACAGGTTGCCCTGGGTTTCCGTCCATCTCTCTCTTTTCTGTGTCCATCTGGGATTGTCAGAAGCCTGTGTCCACTGAGAAGTTGACAGCTTGTGAATTGCTTTTGTGCCTCTTGCTCTGTTTGGCTCTGCTATTGATCTGTTTTTATCTGACTGTGGTGTTTTCCTCTTTGCTCTGTCTCTTCCCATCCTCATTAATAGTCTTTTATGCTGATGGATCTTGACATGAGGCAAGTACAAAGGCAGGGATCTGCCTGGTATGAAACAGGGCACAGGAAGCAGTGAGCAGGCTGGGCCCTTCTAGGAAGCAAGGCAACCAGCTTGCCAGCCTGCAGGTCAAGAGAGAAATGAGACTCTGCTGGGTTCCTGGGAGAGTGCTATTATCTGACTTGGGAGAGAAAGGGGAGGAATGAGAGTGTCATTAGAGGTGATTTCCTAGAGGTCTGACACAGCAGGGAGTTTAGATGGAGGTTTCCCGTAGGTATAGAAAGATAAGCATACAAAAGTCAGACTGATGGTGCTGATGCTAGATCATAAAGCAGTCAGTGTGTGAATGCCTCCATTTCTCTGTAATATTTTCCTAATGGTTGTTAAAGGGAGGCAGAGGGGAAAACAAATAAATGATAGTGTGAGATGCCTGCACTTGTCACTGTCCCACCTCTACCACATTCATGTTCAAGCTTTGCCTCCTTCGCTTGGGTAGCAAAGTAACAGCCTTCCATCTGAGATCCCTGTCCCCAAGACCACCCCATTATCTACATGGCCATTAGAAGGATCTCCCTCATAACCTGAATCTGAGTGAAGGGTAGCCCAACTTGGTAAAGCTTTGCAATGACTCCATCACTACCCAATAAAGGCCAACCTCCTTACCAGGCTTGCTCCTCTCCTTCTGCATCCTTCTCTCTACCGCCAAGTACCTTACCGTCTTGCATCCCACTCCCAGGGTATCCATCTTCAAACCTGTACAAGAACTGCAATAAACACCCCTTCAGCCAATGGTTCCCTCCTTGGTGTTTACCTTACATCCAAAGGCCCAGCTAAGAACCTTTTCCTTCATAGAAGCCACACAGACTCTTTTTTTCATCCATTACTTGTGGGATAATTGGTCATGATCTCTGATATGGCCTGAATTATGGCCATCTATTTTACTTTGTCTGTTTAGTCTCTATTGTATGTTCCTTTGGGGGCTAGAATCTCATCATCCATCTTTAAACGTCACTACCTAAGACTTTTTTTCAAAGAGATATTTTTTATTAGATATTTTCTTTATTTACATTTCAAATGTTATCCTCTTTCCTGGTTTCCTCTCTGAAAACCTCCTATCCCATTCCCCCTCCCCCTGCTCACCAACCTTCCCTCTCCTGCTTCCCTGCCCTGGCATTCCCCTACACTGGGCATAGAGTCTTCACAGGACCAAGGGCCTCTCCTCCCATTGATGTCCAACAAGGCCATCCTCTGCTACATATGCCACTTAGAGAAATGGTCCCTCCACAAGTGGATCAAGGACCTCCACATCAAACCAGATACGCTGAAACTAATAGAAAAGAAAGTGGGGAAGAGCCTTGAGCACATGGGCACAGGGGAAATTTTCCTGAACAGAATACCTAAGGCTTTCTATATCAATCAATGATAAGAATTTATTGAATACATGTTAGCTAGCCAAACCTATATTTACCAATATAGGAAAATAAAAATGTATGTTAAGAGCCATAGAAACACATTGGGAGGAAATTCAAATAAGCAGCCAAATGCACTTCAATTTAAAACATTCTCAAACATCTTGGGAGTCAGTAATACCTATGAATCAATGTAGACGAGAGTAGTCAAGACTCATGTCTACAAAAACCTAAGCAACTATGTACCAAATTCACAGTTTCTGTCATTTTTTTTGTGTGTGTGTGAAACATGTGAACCATTTGGCACTTAAATGTTCTATGTATCACTTTCTATTTAATTAAATATATGTTTTCAAGAAGCTTTATCCATTGTCAAAATAAAAAGCTAGTTGCTGTGTGCCATAAATGAAAAGACACCTTAAAAGTAAAAGTATCATTTAAAAATGAAAATTGAAAAGAAAGCAATATTAATGTGATTAAGCGACAGTTACATTCAGGAGTACCAAGGCTGCTGCTGCTGCTGCTGCTGCTGCTGCTGCTGCTGCCGCTGCTCTTGAGAGTGAGGATCAGAGCATGTTCAACCAGCCATGAAACGCTAGAATAAAACTAAGATGAGAGTTAAGATTAGGGTCAGGGTTACAGATTCACCTTCATCTTTTAAGAAAAACTGAACTAGAATGGGGACATCCTCATTTGTTCCAGGTTATTTAGTGCCTTGTTCCCACTTGTCCCATACCACCAGAGATGCCCTTTCACACTGGTAAATAACCCAGACTATCTGATGAACTCCTGACAGAGAAGGAAGAGAGCTAAGACGCAGATCAGAAGGGAAAAGAAGAGGTAATGGGGGGGGGGAGAGTGTGTGAAAGAGAAAGAGAGAGGGGGAGAGAGAGAGAAAGCAGGAATCCTTCTGAAACATGAAATCACAGATAGAAAGGAAACCACTCCCAGCAGATGGACAGCACAAGTCAGAGATGGAAGAAAATGTGTTCAGTGGGACTGGCCCAAAAGCACGTTATAGAACTCATAGGTGGAAAGTGAGGCCATGAAGTAAGGTAAAGAGCTAGTGGGTGTGTTGATTATTTTTCCCACTACTGCAACAAGTAAGCAGCAAAAGCAATTGAAAGAAGGGAGGCTTTATTTTGGCTCCTGTTTGGGGATGCAGGCCATCATGACATCACACCTAGCAGCAGAAACAGGAGGCAGTCAGTCAGACTGCATCCAGAATAGAAGGCAGAGAGAGGTTAAAGCTGGAACTCGGCCCCCTTTCTCCTTTTAATTCAGTGCAGGATCACATTCCAAGTGATTGTCCAGCCTCCATTCAGGGTGGATCTTACCACCATAGTCAATCTAATCTAGACAGTCCCTCACTGACAGATCCAGAGGTCCAAAGATGCTTCTCAATCCAGTCAAGGTGACAATGAAGATTAACCACTATATGAGGGTTTGCTAACAGAGGCAAGACCCTGAGACTATATTTAGGCAGCAATGCTCTGTGACCTACGTAACTCTGTGACCCCACAGCTTATGCTATAAATTGGGTTATCTAGGACCAAATCCTAAAATGGGGGTTCTCTTTCAAGTTATTTACTGGGGTGAATTCTTATTTAAGTGAGTTGTCAAGTTGAATTATCTGAGAAGAGAATTGAAAGATCCAGGAAAATCATAATACTGAGTGTTGATGGATGATTCCCTTTAAACTGAATCCTAGAGATGCTCTGGAACATGACGTGCTCCTCTGAGATGCCCCCAATTAGGCAAAGAGGCTAGACTTCTTTGCCTCCACTTGAGTCATTGACCAGCATCTACTGCAATGCACAAAGAGAAGGAAGGAGTGACTGTCATTTGTTTGGGGAAATAGACCATCCGAGAGGTTGCTTCTGAGTGACTCACAACATTTCCAGCAGGGGTTGGGCTCTCCAGCTAAGGGCATCCAGGCACAACAGCACCAGCAAATATTTCAACTGCCCAAGTCAGGGACAGGCTGTGGGTCAGCAGCTCCACAAACAACATTTGACAGCCTTCTGCTTGCAATCAAGTTAAAGTCTTAAATCTTAAGCAGGTAAAGGAACCAAAGATCTGGGCCCTTGGCCACTCACTTCACTCTCTGAACTCTCTCCCATAAGATGGAGAGAGAGTTGTTTAAAGTGAGCTCTAAATTTCTTTATACGTATACCATGTTTTAGTTCTAAGTCGTGGTACACTAAGACAGATAGCAGATGACAAAACAAAAGAAAAAGCTCTAACTTAACTGGGCGATAGAAATATGGAAGGCTTAGCATCCTCAGCAACACAAGGTCTGTGGGTCAGAGTTTAGGTAAATAGGTTAAAAATCACAGAAAATGGATATGAGAAAATATCACCAAGGGTATCTAGGCTCTGCCTGAATTCTTGACTTACAGAGTTTTGTACCTCATAAGAATTTCTTGACCCAAGGCCTGGGATGCTTAGAGGGCAAATGAGTGGGAGTTTAGAAAGGCCAGTGAAGAGATAGCAGTGGTGGACAAAGATGTATTATATGGATGACACAAAGAAGATCTGGAGTCAGAAGGCAAAAAGCAACAGAGATGCTCCCCAACTTTTATGATAGTGACTACACCCTGATAAGCTCATCTTCAGTGGAAACTATAACTAAGCTAGAGAGGTATTTAGTACACTACCCTACCCAAACTGTGTAGTGTGGCTGTTTGCCCTGTGTTCATATTGAAAGATTGCAAATTCATAAGTTCAATTATCATAAACTCGAGACATAAACTCATGAATTTACTTCTCTGATCCATCTTTGGGGGGCCCAGGAACCCTAGACAGAAAGGAAGGGCTGCACAGTGCGAGAGTGGACTGCGCCCTCCCTGTAGTCTACTAGGAAACCCTACTGTGTCTGGGAATCGTGGGTGCTCTGACCCCATGTTTCTACCTGCTGCTTCCTACAACTCAAACAAAAGAATACACGCCCTTTTCAAGGCTTCTTGAGCTTTGTGCTATCACACCTGGTAGGAGAAGATTGTGGGGAGCAGGGTCAAGAAATTTGAGCTTTAGGGCTTGTCAGTTACTAGGCCAAGATTAGATAGTCTATCCACTCAGGAGACTTGGAATCAATTTCTTGCGACTTTACTTTTATCATCTGGGGAATTATAGAAGTGATGTCATCTAAAAAATTATAATAGTGATGTCATCTACCCCAATATTGTCTGAGGCGGCACTCCTCAGTAGACTTGGGGTAGTCTACTCACAGGAAGAGATTCGGAGTCTGGCACGATCTGCTTGACACCAGGCCAAGAAGATGAGGGGGAGGGCAGAACTATACGGCCAGCCAGCTCCTTCTCCATAGCATGTGTTTCTATCCCGTTGACAAAGCTTCTAGGCCAAGACTCAGCACACAGTCTGTACTTCTCCACAGGGCTAGACAACATCCACAGGATAACAGCCCAGGGCCACTATGAGCTGCGTGTGGATCTGCGGGATGGACAGGAAGCAGTCTTTGCCTACTATGACAAGTTTGCTGTAGAAGACAGCAGAAGCCTGTACAAGCTGCGCATAGGAGGCTACAACGGCACTGCAGGTACCTGTGGGCCCTGTGCTGACCCTAGAAGCATTGGGTGTGTAGTCCAGTCCTAAGCTGCAGCAGAACCAGCAGAATTCAGAGGTCGTGAACTGGCTACTAGCCAGGAAGGAGGCATGGCCAGACGGCTCTGATCCTGCCTATCCATTCAGGAGACTTAGAATCAATGTCTTGGGACTATCATATGGAGAATTACAGTAGTGGTGTCATCTGAAAAATGCAATGAATATGTCTGAAAAGTTTGCTTGAAAAGAATGCAGGGTGAGAGCAAAGGGTCACTTATTTTACCTAGATTAACCACAGTGGACTCCCATTTAGCAAGGGCAGAACTGTTTGTCATCTTATTTGACATCTCCTTGCAATGGCAGCTGGGAAAATGACCTTTGAACTAATGAAACAGTGCAGATTCCCCCATTCTTTGAGCTGACACCCCCATCAGCAGTACCCCATGAAGGAGAAGAGGACATTGCTTAAATGTCTCTCACTGGCCATGTTGTCTTTTGTTCTACCAAGTGAACTGTGACCTGGTTGGGTTCTCAGTGGTAGGTCTTAGGGCATTTTTATCAAGCAGAACAACCATCTGTTTCAGCTCTATGTGCTCACAGTTTTATGAGAACACACCACCCGATCCTGTCCCTAGCCTTTTGCTAATGTGCTCTATTGTACTGCCTTTCATGAAGTCTGTTGTGCCAGGTATGCTACTGTTTGGTGCATGGAGTTACTGGACGTTTCATTTCTCCAATTTTAGAGCTAAAGGCTGGTGTTTAATTTTAGCAGCATTTCCTATGACTCTTGGAATTAAGATGAACATCAAGGTGGTACCCTTCCAATTACTGCATCTGCTCCATTATTTCTTTTCTCAGCCAGATACTGTTATTCTAAAGAGAAGACATGCTTTTCTTTGTTATTGTTCACAGTTGAGCCATTCACAGTGGCAATCAGAGAAGCCTGAAGAGCCCCAACAAAAAGGTCCAATTTGCCACACTTTGAACATAAAACAGCCATTGAAATGGACATTAAACAAGGTGTCAGACTAAATCATTTCAAAACTAAATGGATACTATTCACTCCCTAGAATTAGAATTGGGTCTGCAGAACAGGCTTTCATGTTTCTCCTATGGGAAGAGAAACAAGCTCACCTACCACAGTTTCTTTCTTCTCTCATTTCCCCCTCTTCCTCTTTTTCTATCCAATCTGGGCTGCTCTTCCCTATATAATCCAGACATTTTAGTTTCTAGCTCTTTGTACCTTTGGGCCTCCTGGCTGTTGCACCTAGTTCCTCTCTCTCCCCTCTCCCTTCATCTCCAGTGTCCCCCACCCCTGTCACGTGGCTCAGGGTTATGTCCACTCTGGACTCACACAGATGTCCCTGATCTAGACTCTTCCTTTTATCTATAATAAACTTTAGCCTCTGCCTTAAAAAACAAAACAACAACAACAAAAAAACAAAACAAAAACAAACAAAAACCCCATGTTGTCTGTGTACCTTGGGGCTAGCCTTGAAACCTCTTCCCCAGCCCAGTCTCTGTGTTACACCCCACAGAGGGCAGAACTGTTAGACTGTACTCCTCTCCCTGTGTCAGAGGCCAATGTGTCTAGAGCTTGCCTAGCCAGTCATGGACGTTAACAACAATTCATCCATCACCTTATATATTCAGTTCATCTTCTTCAGTAAGTAAAACCCTGGGTTTATTTAAGTTACCCCATCTTTAGGCAACTACACACCATTCATATTGGATAGAAAATCATGCCCTCCTTTCTGGCATTTGTAACAGTTCCCAGTTGTTCAAGCTGTTACCACTTCTCTAGGTCTCACTGGAAATCAGTCACCCCAAGGCCTCCAGTCTATCTACAGCCCTTTATGCCCCATTTCTGAAAGCCCCAAACCTCTAAGACTCTAAATAGAACTCTACTGGGATTCTAGTGAGACTTCTAAACTGTGTCCTAAATAAGGGCAGAGCAACTCTAACTGTACTGGTTTTAGAGCATCTAACAAGAACATAAAACATGGACTCTGTAAGAGCAACTACCTAGTTTAAATAAAATACCAGGAAATGGCTCTCTGCACACTAAATGACACTCTTAGATTAAGGATTCCCATAAGAGGATATCTGGGGTGTATAGAAAGGATCCTTGAAATCAACCTATCTGACTGAGACTACTAGCAGAAAACATCTTCTGATGAGAACTTCCAGAAAAACAAGATTCATTGGAAGGGGAAGGATTGATGTGTTACTATCTTGTGCCAACTGAATGGTTGGAAGGATCAGAAGCTTTTACTTCATGTAAAAGGCTGAATTGGAAGGACTGAGCATTAAAGTTAGCCTGGGCTATATAGCAAGATGAAGTAGAAAAGGAGATAGAGGCAATGGAGGTAGGAAACCAGGAAGAGGAGGTAAAGTATGGTCAAAAGAAGGGGAAGAAGGGGGAGGGAAGGATGAAAAGAGAGATGAAGGGAAGGAGAGAGGGACAAGCAGAAATGGGGAAAAGAAGAGAAAGAAAGAGAAGATTAATTCTAAAAAGTCTTGATACTGAAAGAAAAATTTACTCTTTACATGGCCGAAGGCCTTGTAAGTCCTGAATGGCATAATGGGATTTGGGTTTTAGAAAGATCACTAGGACAGCTCCAAGCAAGATAAAATAAATCTGAGTGAAGAACAGAGACCAACTGGTGGCTACGTTACTAATCCTGATGGGAGATAACAGGAGTCCTTGCTAATGTCAGAGCTATGAGGAAGGTATGAATCTGAACAGGTGGCTCAGGAGTGGAAACCCAGTCTTAGTTCATGTCTGGAATAGATGAGGTAGACGTAAGAGGCAGAAAAGATGAGGGAGGATACAAAGACCAAGGGGACAATGTCTGAGACAATTAGTTGGCAACATCAAAGTAGAAACCAGAAATAATTGTTGGGAGAATAATGAGAGCACATTCTAGTTTGCAGAAGGTGAGATGATAAGGA
>JADRCD010220110.1:0-10895 GCA_019843815.1 Montemys delectorum
CCAGTAAGCTTACTGGTTCACTAGCCTGGACTTGGTGGGATCTTTTCTGGCTTTGTCCATACCTAGTCTGTCTGGGCCAATAGTCTTCTTAGGAAAAGTCATCTATCACTCAGTAAAACGAGTTCTTTGGGAAAACTAAGCTGTTGTTCCAGGGAGGCATTAACTTAGATTTTAACCTAGAGCCAGATCTTAGTCACTTTCCCTGTTGCTGTGATAGTCTGACAAAGCAAATTAAAGGGTGATTTATTTGGCTTACAGTTTAGGATACAGCCTATCATGAAATGGTCAACTCGGGGGAAGAGCTTGAAGCAGTTGCTCAGTTGTATCTACAGTCAGGAAGCAGAGAGTGATGGATGCTTGCTTGCTTTTGCTTCTGTAGTCTAGGATCTCAGCTTCAGTGGATGGTGCTTCCCCCTCAGTTAACCTAATGAAGACCACAGACATGCTCAGAGGCCTGCTTCCCAGGTGATTCTAGATCTGTCAAGTTGATAGTTGAGATGAACATGGAAGCAGTGAGGTCTTCCAACATTGTGAATATTGGGATTTTGGTGAAACCCTTAAAGCCAGTGAAACTTAAAAAGCAGTAATAACTCGAGGATAACCACTATCATGGTGAAATGCCTTCTGGTTACAGATGAGTCCCCAGCCATCTTGATTTAGCTGATGGACATAAACACTGCCATTGAGTTTGAGTAGAGTTAGGTGTTTCTTGATTTGGTCAGATCATGTTTTCTTTTTTATGCAGGGACCAGGATTTGTATCTTCAGATGATGTTCTCTGTCTTTTACATGGACATGAGATTATTTAGTGTCCCTGAACTGTAGTTAGTTTATGTTTTAGTCCATGTATCTTGTACTATTGTGTCTTGTACATCTATTTCAGTAAAAAATACAAAACTTTTTCAGATGGACTTTTCTATAGTCGATTACTAATCATTTTACTTAGCAGGGCTTGAATCTGTCCAAACACTTGTTTTCCCTAAGCAAGTGACCAGGGAGAATTAGAAATCCTTACTTGGTTAACTCCCTGCATTTGAAAGATTTATTTTATCTTTTTCCCCCTTTGGTTTTTTGAGGCAAGATTTCTGTGTGTAGCCCTTGATGTTTTTGAATTTATTTTGTAGACCAGTTATTTTGTAGACCAGGCTGGCATTGAACTCAGAGATCCATCTATCTCTACTTTCGGGGTGTTGGGATTAAAGGTGTGTGCTGCCACTGCCTGACAAGATTTATTTTAAAAACTCTTCCTGCCTGCCTGCCTGCCTGCCTGCCTGCTTTCCTTCCTTTCTTTCTTTGTCAAGATCTTGCTAGTGATTCTGGTTGGTATGGAATGTGCTAAATAGACTAAACTGGCTTCAAACTTGTGATGATCCTCTTGCCTCAGCCTCCTAAGTGCTAGTGCTGGGATTATAGATGCACACCACCACCCCTGGCTGAAATTCATCTTTTAGACAGTTAAGACGGTGCTTGATATTTGTAGGCCTACCCTCAATCTTAGAGAAATCAGGCAGGCTTTCTCTGCCTGTCAGGTAAACCTTGGTGTTGATCTCAGCTGGACTGTTTGTTAGTTAAGTGACTTTAGAAAAAGTTACATAGGTCCCAAATTTAACTTTTATTTATTATTCTCAGTATCTTCTATAAAATATCAGCTTTAAGAGACCATATATATGTAAATGTATATCTACATATACATTTACATATATTTTTTTTGTTTTAAATTACTAAATTGTAGCTTGTTGAGGTTTTTATTTAAGAGTAGTCTATTTGAGGGGCCCACCCCTAGAATTAGAAATAAATACAGGTCAGGAAAATGACTCAGGATGAATTTGGTTGCAGACAGCATTGTAAGACAAGTACCCGGGCCGGTTGGTTTTGGTTTTGGAAGCATAATCTTATTCTGGAACTTGCTACATAACCCAGGACAGCTTTTGGCTAGCTTCAGATTGATGATCCTATGATCTTGCTTCAGTCTTCAGAGTGCTGGGATCATAGGTGTGTGCCACAGAAGTAGCTTTGTAAGAAGTATAGCAGTACTTGGAAGTCAGTGCTGGGCTGGTGAGATGGCTCAGCAGGTAAGAGCACTGACTGCTTTTCTGAAGGTCCTAAGTTCGGATCCCAGAACCACATGGTGGCTCACAACCACCCATAATGAGATTTCATGCCCTTTTCTGGTGTGTCTGAAGACAGCTACAGTTGAATTGCAGGGCTGGAGGGAGCGGGGCGGCAGAGGTACTGAGTTCAATTCCCAGCAGCCACACACATGATGGCTCATGGTCATCTGTACAGCTACAGTGAACTCATACACATAAAAAAAAATAAATCTTTAAAAAAAAAGAAAGTCAGTGCTACATAAAATTAAAATCAGGAAAGCATAGTGAATCTGTTACAGGCTCTCCTTACAAAAGGACAGCATGGTCTTTTTCAGTGATCCAAGTGCAAAGCCCCAGGTTTCCTTCTTTGCTTCACTTACCTGGTCTGGTCTTCTGGCAGTAACCACCATTCCATTGTTTTACACGATGAATTTACCTCCTATGAGTTGAGTGCAACCAGCAATTTCATTTGGTAAACGTAAACTCCCCTCCCTCCCTCCTTCTGTGAGTAACTGACTGCAATGTTACTTTAGATCTACCACACAGTATACCTGCTTTGCACTTTTGAATTTCTACTGTTGAATATCAGTTGTTGGCTTAATTGGATGCATAACACTTTAATTCCATGCACCAGTCCTTTTCAGAGGAAGAAATGGATTTCACTTGTAATTTTTCAGTAAAAATTAAGAGAGGGATTAATGGTCCAAAGAACTAGAAGAAAATTCAAATAAGTATGCCCAGCACAACCCTGTTTCTCCCCATGGCTAGCCACTGTGTGTTTCAAGATGGAAGAGGGTTGTCTGCGCCTCCTGGGAACCGTGAACACTGATTAGCAGCTAGTTTCACTTTGAAACTCACACAGCAAACACGGCAGAGTGGATTGTTGCCTTAACCCACGGGAGTCTTGAGATTGACGTCAGCGCAGCTGTCTAAGCAGTGGGGAGAGTATTTCTGACATCCCTGTTAGATCATTGCTGGCCCTTCCCCTCCTGCTCTCTTCTCAGACATTGTGTAGGACGGCTTGGCTTGCCATTCTTTGCTAAGCTGCAGTGACATTCTTTTTTTTTTTTTCCTGTACTTTTCTTTATTTACATTTCAAATGTTCTCCCCTTTCCTTGTTTCCCCTCTGAGAAAACCCCTATTCCCTCTCCCCACTCCCCCTGCTCACCAACCCACCCTCTCCTGCTCCCTGGCCCCGGCCTGGGATATAGAGCCTTCACAGGACCAAGGGCCTCTCTTCCCATTGGTGACCATGACGCTCTTGACTCGAGCTTGCTTGCACAGCTCTTTACCCCTCCCCAGAATTAAGTCATTCTGACGAGAACCTTTTTTTTCTAAAATGTGGTTTTTTGAAAGAGATTTATAGATTAAGACACTAAAGAGGGTATGGATAGCCCATACATGTACTCATGTTCCTCAGCTTTTAACATGTTATATTAGTATGGCACATGTATCATAATACTGAGTCAACATTAACATTATTAACTAAGTTCATAGTTTATTTATATTTCCTAGGATTTTCTTTCCTTTTTTTTGTTGGGTTAAGCCACTACTTTATTTCTACCCAGGATACTGTCTTAATTAGAGTTTTCTTACTGTGAACAGACACCATGACCAAGGCAATTCTTATAAAGGAAAATATTTAGGGGGCTAGCTTACGCTTTCAGAAGTTTAGTCCATTATCATGGATTGGGCCGGGGGAAGCATGGCAGTGTCCAGGCAGGCAGGCATGGTGCTGAAGGAAGAGCTGAGAGTTCTACATCTTGATCTAAAGGCAGCAGAAGGGGACTATGTGCCACACTAGGCATAGCTTGAGCATATATTAGACCTCATATCCACCTCTGTGATAACACACTTCTTCCAACAAGGCCGTACCTACCAATAGTGCCACTCTCTATGAACCAAGCATTCATACACATGAGTCTATGGGGACTATCCTTATTCAAACCACTAAGGATACCATTTGAAATTAGTTACTGTGTCTCCTTAGGTTCATCTTGGCTGTGAGAATTTTTGACGGTCTTGACATTTCTCAGGAGTCCTGGTTAGGTATATTTTAGGATGCCCCAAACTGGAATTTGTGCAGGTTTTACTCATTTTTAGATTGGAATTGCCTGTATGACTGAAGCTGTAGTGTGGCTGAGGTGTAAAGGTGTTATAGAGCCTATCAGACAGGGTAAGAGTTCAAGGTACATAGTAAATTCTAGGCCAGCTTGAGCTACCTTACTATCCACCCCACCCCCCATATGCATATACACACAGGTGCATGTGTGAGCACCTACATATACATAACTTGTGTACACACAGAAATACAGAAACCATTCTGGATTTGCTAGGGGTTTTTTTGTTGTTGTTGTTGTTGCTAAAACAAGAGAAAGGAGAGAAACCATATAAGAAAGGGGAGGAGGTTTGACTCACAGTCTTAGAGGTTTCAGACCTTGATTGGCTTGCTCTCTTTCTGGGGGCCTGTGGTGAGAACAGCATCATGGTGCTGTGAGGGTATGGCAGAGCAACTGCTCAACTCCAGCTAGCTGGGGAGAGGTGGGTAGGTAGATACTGATGGACTGAAAAGTACAAGGAGAGAGACAGGAGAAGGCTAGAGAGGCAGCCCAGTGGCGAGCCTGAGTTTCCCGAGTCAGAATTGCTAACCTGTAATCCCTATGACATAACATTTCCAACTAGAATGCAGTATTTCTTTGTGATTTCAAGTCATAATGTTAATTTTCAGAAGTTAGGTTAGCCTTCTTAAATTCACTTTGGTACTGGGGATTGAACCTAGGACCTTGTGATGCTAGGCTGCGTGCTCCCAGCTGCCTCCCAGCTGTGTGCTCTGTAATTTCATTTTGCAGTTTTAAGTTTTGCATTTTAAGTTTTGAGATAGTCTCCCAGTAAGTTGCCTAGGTTGGTTTTAAATACATTCTGCAGCCCTTGAAGTTCTTGAGGGTTTGCTTTACCACTGAGCAACAGGGATCTTAGGCCTGTGTACTGAGGTCCAGCTAGGGACATGGATGGCCTCTGCTGTTGATGGGTTAGACACATGCATAGATCACGCATCTACCATTTTAATATCACACAGAATAGATTCTACACCTTAAATACTCCCTTTGGATTGTGGATTCTCTTTAGACTCACCTGTGCTCTCTGGTAAGCCTTCCACATCTTCCAGAGTGTGATATGAATGCAATGGCACAAAGCTTAAATTTGTATATGGCTTCTTTGACATAATAGAATATAATGGAAGAGTACATTTAAGATTCATAAATTAATTGTTCATTCTTTTAAAATTGTTGAATGGTCTTCCTTTGTGTGAATGAATCATAGTTTGTTTTTCTATTCTCCTATTAGTACTTATGAATAAATTTGCTCTAAATGTTCATGGGCAGTTATTTGTTATTTTTATTTCCTAAGTTTATTATCACGTGCAAGCAGGTGTACAAATACACATATGCCAGTTGTACACATGTAAGTCAGAGGTCAGTCTCTGATTGGGTTAGTTCTTTCCTTCTACCATCTGAGTTTTGGGGATTCAACTCAGGTTGCCAGGTTTGGTGGCCATCCCCTGCACTCACTGAACCATACATTTTCAGATCATTTAGTAAATCCTAAGTTGTAACATTCAGGTGTCTGTTATAGATAGCTTTCACTATGTAAGCCTGGCTGGCTGGAATTCGAGATGCAGAGCATCTTACCTTGTGTGAGTGCTCAGCCCTAGCCTTTATGTCTTTATGAATACCCGGCACACTCATTTTCATTGTCCTCACTCTCCATTTGCCTTTTCTACAGTGGAACATATTTGTTTATTACCTTTTATTGTGTGTGTGTGTGTGTGTGTGTGTGTGTGTGTGTATCCCTTAGCATACAGAGGTCAGAAGACAGCTTGTGGGTGGTGACTGTGTCTTTCTCCCATGTGCACCCAGAGGGTCCTTCTCGGGAACTTTTATGCACTGAGCTTCTCACTGGCCTCAGCACCTCTTTATATGTTTACTAGTTATTTGGATTTTCAAGAGAAAATTATGTACTTCTTTTGGACTCTGAATTATGTACTTCTTTCTGGACACTGGGTTTTGAAAGAAGGCATGGTTTTCATTAATAGAGTCAGTAAGAGAAACTGTTGGGGCGAATGCCAAGTTATGACCAGGAAGCTGAAGTATATTCTGTGAGGAAGCTGAGATTGTTGACGTGCTTGGTTTGTTATAGGAAGGGGAGCAATAGGGATTTTGATTAAAAAGAGATGCTACATGATTAGTAGGTGGCTAGAATTGTTTCTAGTGGCCTCAGATGAAAAATGCTAAGATATGAAATCTACTAGCTTCAAGTTCTACATTGACATATGCTGTGGAATTGCTTCAGTTGTGTAGCCCTATGAAGACATAGACAGAAAGGGAGCTTCATAACTTTTAGGATAGATGAGCTTTGTGGGAAAGTGCTAAGCCTTGAAGGGGAGCCCCAAGGCCAGGCAGAGGAAGTTTCATGGTACTAGCAATTAGCAGCAGTCCTCTAGTTTGACTGGATTCTTGTAGATTGAGGAGAGTTTCTTTAATAACTCTTAACCTGTTAAGTGAATAGACATTCTAACCTTAGTACTACATCTGTGCTTTAATATTTAAGGGTATTAAAAATCATTAGTCTTGTTTTGAAAAGCTACAAAATGTAAATATGTATAGATAAATAAAGACTATATAAAACATACATTTATAAACTACATTTGTCTAGATGTGGGTTTCTTTTTTTCTTTTTTCTTTTTTAAGGTTTGTTTATTATATCTAAGTACACTGTAGCTGTTTTCAGATACCCAGAAGAGATCAGATCTTATTACAGATGGTTATGAGCCACCATGTGGTTGCTGGGATTTGAACTCAGGACCTTCAGAAAAACAGTCAGTGCTCCTAACCGCTGAGCCACCTCTTCAGTCCCCATAGGCGTGGGTTTCTTGTAACCCGACTTTTAGATCATTAACTGTTGTTCTGAGGTTCTTTATAAATTGAAAGAACCTTGAGCTATAATTTATGTAGGTAAGGTGTTTCTAGGATTGATCAAAGAGATCTCTCATTATATATTTTATAATAGACAGGATAGCTTTCATTCAGTACTTGTATGCTGGTCCTAGAAGTTATCTGCATGCACACTTGACAGTAGCTCTGATGCCTCAGAACAGGAAGGTAGAGGCTAGTAATGCTCAGTGTGCTTTGTGTTAGAGAAGTGTTTGACACAGATTACTGTTTTAACAAAATCAAATTGCTTCTAGGGATTAGAATGGATGAGTGTGTCTCTTACTCCCTCCATTCCACTGCAAGTGGCAAGGGTGAGTTAACAGTGTGCCAGACATCATAGTGCCTGGGGCGTACTAGGAGACCTGGGAAGATTTACAGTAATCAAACACAAACAGACAGAATAGCATGAAGAAATTTCAGTCCTCCCAGCCCAGCTTACAGACTTAATTAGGCTTATTGGGGCAGAAAATATTTTTCTTCCCTCCCCATTTTTTATCTGTTTCTTCTCCACTCCCACCTCCTTCATGCACAGATTCTCAGATTCTCTTTGTGGGGATCATATTGCTAACAAAGGGAGTCCTCTTCTTGTTACTTGTTTTTAAATTCTAACTTGGTTTCTTTGGCTTATTAGGAAACAGAACAGAAATGACAACAAAGTAAGACGTCGGAAGACTCCATTTGTGTACTGTTTTCAGGAAATTCCCCATTTAAAAATCTGCATTGAGGAATTTTTTTGTGGTTCTGTACTTAGATCTTGTACACAGCTTTGTGATTTTATAGAAGCTCTTGGCTTGCTGTCTTAAAAACTGTCAGCTGAGCTAACTTGCTCTGTCTGTCATCTATATGTATTGTATGGTATAATGCAGGGGAGAGTGCACGGATGCTGTTCTCTGCCTTTCCATTAGCTGTGCAGTGTTGAGCTTCAGTTGATGATGGCAAATGATTCGGGGTAGGAGAAGAGGTGGGGTTTCTTCCTGTCTTCCCTCTTGTGGTCAGTAAAATCATTGACAAATGCCTCTCCAAGACTGTGGAATGTATGGATAAAGGAAAAGCCTAGGATTGCTAGGGGAGTGGCGTTAGGTGAGGATTTCACTCTCCTGTGCTCCATGGAAACAAGGAACAAGCCTTTTGAGCTTCTGCTTGCCTGCTGACTTGCCGAGTTATCCAGGTAATCTATGGCAGCCTTTGTTTTCTCTGTAGTGTAAAGAATAAGGCAAAATGGGAGAAAAATAGCTTCAGTAAAGGGGATATACCTAGAGAAGAATGAAATGGGCAAGGGAGAGGATTTTTGTACATCATTATTATTTCTTATAATAGCATTTTATTTTTTTTCTTCTTGCTTTAAAAAACATATCTTGACCTAAAGAAAGAAAATTCCTAGTTTTGAAAACCCATGCCTTAATGGATTAGCTTGAGAACAAAGGTTTTAAGACCCAGCATGCAGGGATATCTTTATTCAGAGGACTGGAAGCGTCACCCCTCTGTTACCTTTGTAGAACTGAGCTGGGTAATGGCTTTTGAATCTGGGCTAGGGCTGATGAATTATTATTCTGTGAATTGTGATTTAATCATCTTGAATTTTTCTGATGGTTGTCTTGTCTCCCTTTGATACCCAAGAGACTGTGAATAGGGCATGGGGGCAGGGATTCATATTCCAGTGGGGGAAGGGAATGTTTTTCACAGAGTAGTCTATGTGACTTATTTTTTTTTTTCAGTTTATTTTTTTCTTATAAATTGAAACATACGGTTATTTGGAAAAGGTGATACCCATAGCTTCAGGAACTCTTGCATCAGTTAGAATTATTTTGTCCTTTGTTCAGTTAGTGATATTTTTGCTTGTGTCAGCTAAAATGTTGATTCTAACTGTAAAGCTGCTGCTGAGCTGCAGAGGTGGCATTAGAGTGGCGTTCCTTCTTCCTCTCCAGTGATGTCTGAGTGTTGGGGCAGAGACCTGAATGTGAGAAATGCAGTGGTGGAAATGATTTTCTTTTTTAGGGTCTTACTAGTATTTGTACCCAGGACCTCTTGCATGCTAGACAAGCATTTAATCATTGAGCTATTTCCCCAGCTTAGGTCTTTCTTCTGAAGGTGTTGGGCATGTTAGAAGTTATTTCTTGTAGACAGAGAGACCTAGGGCTGTAATTTATAACACTGAAATGTTTAATATTGCAGATTTCCTTATAGATAGATTAGATTCACACTTTGGAGCATATGGTAAAGCTTTCTACTCATTTTCTTATCTTTTTCCCAGTGACATGAGTTCCTCATGATTCGTTACATTTGGAAGACTGACTCTGCAAAAGTATTAGCAAATTAACATGCTCATTGTGCATTTACATTATATCTTGAACTTTAAATGTATCCAGGGTTTATAACTGAATAGAAGAATAAAGAAACTCATGTATATGATGTACCATCATTTTTCATGCACACATATATAAGCAGTATTTATATACTGACATGTAGGTGTTTTTTATTAAGTACTAGGGTTCTCATTTACTGCTAACATTACCCTCAACTCTTTTAAACCATACTTTTTATGTATAGCAATAGTTTATCTCTTATCTATTTTTATAGATGAGAAATTTTATATTTAGACAAACAAGTTAGTAACCACAAAATAGTGAAGTAAAGGCCAGTCAGACTCTAAAACACCTTTTCACTGTTTGTATATGAGCAGATTAAAATATTTTATTGAAATTATTGATATCACAAAAAAGGAGCGACTAAGAGCTAGGGATTGTAGTCTGTCAAAAACTGAGCAGTTGAGCCACTCGTGACGGTGTAGGGTAAGGACTGGACTTGGCATAATTCTTTGCTCTGCCATTTCCTTACTCCTTGGATGGCTTATGACGTCAGCCTGTTGAGGGTTTTCATTACTGTTGCATTTAGCTTCCTTACTGATTCTTGAGAGCCATGACTTTATGGTGTGAAGGGATACCTAGAATCTTATAACTTTCTAACTTGCCATGTACAATATTCATTTATTCCTTAAGACCATTATTCTGTATTGGTTGCCTTCTCTCTTTCTTCCTCACAGATCGCAAGGGCCTGTATGTTGCTTGGCTACACATTGTGTGCTGTCTTCATTTAACTTTCTGAGTGGGTGAATGAAGAATAAACTAGTGTCTAGGGGAATAAATGACTACGCAGCCCCAGATGACAAAAGGTTCTCTTGGGGCTGACATTCATCTCACTATACAGTGATCCTTCAAGGAATTTGTTTAAAAACCTTAAAAGAAGAAAGTTACAGGACAAGTTTAGTCAGGTAGTCTTAAATTGCTGGAATTTCCCATGCAAAAATATGAATAGTCTAAAATTTATAACAGGGAGAAAAATGTTCAGATCACTGAGTCTTTTACATTTCATAAATTATAACAATGTTTATGGGCAAGAGGTTCTATCATTGCTTAATTTTTTGTGTATATATAGTATATATATCTGTATGTGGGAGTACCTGTCTTTAGTGTGGAGGCTAAAGGTAGCCTTAGGTATCTCCCACTATTCAGCTCTCCACTATTCCATTTGTGTGTCTGTTTAGTGTGCACGTTTGTGGGTGCATGTGGAGCCAGAGCTTGATGTTAGGAGTCTTGCTGAGTTGCTCTTCATTGCATGTATTGAGGCGAGTGAACCCAGGGCTCACTTATTCAGCTAGTCTAACCTCTTGATGAGCAGGATTACAGGTGGGATACCACCCCCACTCAACATTACATGGATGCTGGAGATCTAATCTTGTCCTCATACTTCCATGGCTAGATTTGTACTTGCTAAACCGTTTCCCCAGCCTGACTTTTCCACTTGTCTTTTTGAGACAG
>JADRCD010220112.1:0-10910 GCA_019843815.1 Montemys delectorum
GTTACATTTTTTTTTTCTTTGAACTTTGACACATTGATAAGAATTGATTAGCTGAAGGAGACGGAAGAGCCTAATTGAAAAAGTAAGACTGGAGAGAATTAGGTTAGAAGTCAGTCTCCCTCTTTAGGCATACTGGTTATTACCTTCAGGTAAATTATTTAACTGCCACTGAGTTGCCATCACTCACGTGGAATTAGGGACCAAAACCAAGCCTGCGGACTTTTGGAACTGCCTCCATGGAAGGCTGCAGTTAATATGTCCTGACCCTGCAACTGGGTGAGCTTGTTCTGAACCCCTGAGGCTGGGTGATAAGAGACAACAACGTCTGCTGTAGAGACCTTGTGAGACGGTCGTTGACTACCCTGAGGCCACCATGGTTCCAGAAGCCATCTTGAAAGTGGGTGCTTCACTCTCAGCTGACCCAGGCTTTCTTGTCCTCCCTAGCGATGGCCTAAGTACTGTAAAGCAGAGAAAAGTTATCTTATCATGTCTTTCTTAGAAGCCATTAGTGTAATAAGATGGGGTTGTTTTCTATTTGTGTTTTGGGGATGACTTGTTAGCAATACTCTAGCTAGAATAGCCAGTGCCCACGAACTGGCCACACAGCTGGTAGATTTGTAAAAAAGGTTTAGTAAGCTATAATGTAACACAGGCGATGTGACGGTCATCTTGATTATCAACTTGGTTGGATTGAGAGAGATCTAGGAGGCAGTAAGGCACACTTCCGGGTGTTTCTATAAAGGCAATTCTAGGAAGAGTTAGGAGGAGGAAGAGGAAGAGGAAGAGGAAGGGGAGGAGGAGGAGCAAGAGGAGGAGGAGGAGAAGGAGGAGGAAGATGGGGAGGAGGAGGAGTAGAAGGAGGAGGAGGAGGAGGAGGAAGAAGAGGAGGAGGAGGAGAAGGAGGAGGACGACGGGGAGGAGGAGGAAGATCCACTCTGGGTACCTGTGGCACCATCAATGTGCCTTAGCCTAGATGGGATATAAGGAAAAGGAGAAAGCTTGTTTCCACAACCATTCTCTCTCTGGTTCCTGGCTGCCATGATATGAGCTGCTCTCTCCTAGCCACCATGGCTCCCCACGGGGAGAGGATGAAACCAGGAACCAAAGAAACCCTTCCTTGTTTAAGGTATCTATAGCGGGAACATTCTGACTAATGTGGCAGATGTTATGTTTTCATTGTCTAACAACCTAACAAGCACTAACATTTGTCGAGCTCTTGCTTCATGCCAGACACTATTTGGAACACTTGACACATGTCAAGTGATTTAATCCTCAAAAGAGCTGGAAAGTGAGTACCAGCATTACACCCACTTTACAAAGGAAAGAACTGGGCTACATGTTGGGTTAGTGACAAGCCTCAAGTGACACAGTCCAAAGGGGGCCGAGCTGGATTGCAGCTACATAACTGTAACTCCTAACCTGAGGCCTGCCCTCCCTCTCTCGTCCCCCTTTTCTCCTGATAGAATCAAACCTAGGAAAAAACAAACACGGCCCCCCACCCCCCAACATTTTATTTTTTGACAAGGTCTCACGAAGTTACCCAGGCTGGCCTTGAACTTGGATGTTCCTGTCTGTTGAGAAGCTAGGATTATGGGGTCTTTGTCATTAGGCCTGGCTGAAGTATTTTCTAACTGCCTTCCTCCAGGTCAGTCTGTTTCCTTTTATAATGTAGACATATTTCCTGGTCCTGTTTCTAAAATGTAAACCTGAATGGTTTTTGTTTCTTGGCTATGAGACATTTAAGGCATTTATTTATTTATTTATTTATTTATTTATTTATTTTTGAGACAGGGTTTCTCTGTATAGCCCTGGTCATTTAAGGCATTTATAAGAAGAAAAATCTGAGCTACTGATTCAGATGAATTAGTCTTGAAAAGAAAAATCCCCCAGAGCAGCTTTTGCTTGTTTATTGTTAAAGACATCATTCAAGAATTAAGAGGGGCAGTTGGTTTTCCAGAAGCATAATTAGCTATCATTTCATTTTCCTGTTGCTGTGATAAAACATCTGACCAGAACAACTTAACCTCACAGTTTGAGGTTCTAGTCCATCACAGAGAGGATCACAGCAGAAGGACCTTGAGGACCACTGTATCCTCCATCAAGAAGCAGAGAAAGATGGATGCCTGCGTTCAGCTCACTTTCCCCTCTACAGTTCAGCACCTCAGCCTAGGGAATTGTGCCACCCTAAGGTGGCTCTTCCTACTCCCATCAACCCAATCAAGGTAAACCCTCACAGGAAACCCTAGGGCACCATCTCCCAGGTAATTCCAGATTTCATCAAGTTGGCAATTGGGATTAACCACCACAGCTATCAAAATTTAAAGGCAAAGATACTCCTTGGGATTTGAAATGGAAATGATATTTGAAAGATGGTATTTTTTACCACTTATGAATGGTCTCTAAAATTTTCCCATCTTCTACCTAGACTTCAACCTGCTTCTACACTTTTAGCCATGCCAGTCAGGTTCAAGAACTTTCCATGTAATGGTTAATACTGATTGTCAAATTTGACAGGATCTAGAATCACCTGAGACACAAGCCTCTGGGTATGCCTGAGAGTAGTAATCTAGATAGATTCTTACTGACTAGAAGAGAAAGGTAGCTAGCCACACCATTTGGCGTGTTCTGCTTGCCAACTGAAGATTCGGTGTGGCTGAGCACATTAAGCTCCTCCTAACTTTCCATGGTGGACATATATATATAACCCGGAACTACTGCCAGCCAAAGAAACCCTTTCTTTAAGTTGCTCTTGCAGATCTTTTGTCATGGTAACAGGAAAAGTGTCGAACTGAGGTAGCATACAGTAACTAACACAGTACTTATAGAATCAAGTCTAAACTCAAGTTGTTTAGTAACATCAAGATTGTACACTGTGGCTCTTCCCAATATTTACTTTGCCACATCCCATCAGCAGTCTATCCTCTGGGTATTCCAGATAAACTCCACTTCCTGAGTTTTGTCCTGGTGCCCTTTCTAATAGTTGACAATATGGCTTTCCCCTACCCCATCTCTGCTGGCCCTTCAGGTTACAGCTTCAGGAGAAGCTCTCCCAGACTGACCCCATTCTGAATCAGACCCGATCTCCTGCTGCCTTGGGCTCTGAACCTTTGGTACCAGTGCAGCTTTCTGCTTGTAACTAGTGACTCATGCTCCTCCATTAGTGTCACTGTCTTGGAGGGTAAGCTCCTTCAGGACAAAGGGTCACATCTTTAAACAGGTTCTTTTACCTCTCCAATACCTGGTGAGTATTTGATAAACTGAACTAGGCTGGAGACCAAATAAGAATACAAAGCTAGTATGACAGATGCTACCAAGAACATTTAATTTCTGATAGCATACTATAGGTTTAAATGAATATTTCAACCCTCCCTCAGTGCTCTAGAAAGTTTCCCCTAGGAAACAACTGTTTCCTATCCGATTGGACTGAAGTGTTTTGTAGCTTAAATTAGATTATGCTAATTGTTAGAATGTGTGCAACTTAAAGATTAAAACAATTTCCAACACATTTTTTCTTAAACTTATGGCACCTGTTCTCACTTTTCTGCTAACATGTGCTAGCAGATGACAAAACAAATGAGTAACATCATGGAAAATCTAGGCAAACCGATTTCTTAAAACCGTTTGCTCTAACTGAATGCCTTTTGTGCCGTGGAGCTCAGGCTGCATACAGCACAGCTACATGTTCCACAGTTCATGTGCTTAGTTCATATGCTAGAATCAAATACACGAACAGTTTACTGTTTTATAAATAACTTCTACATTATGGACACCCGAAGTTGTCCTCATACACAGGAAGATATGTACACCCAACCCAACAAAGATTTTAAATACACACACACACACACACACACACACACACACACACACACACTTAAAGGTTCTATACCTTATAAGGTCAATTTAAGGGTCACAAAGGACTTTTAGGGTTTACTTATATGCTAATCAAGATACTGAGACATAGTGTCTATGTAATCCATTTAGAAACATTTTACAACCAGCTTCTGATATACCCACCCTTCAGGGCTGTGTATATGATCACGCGTATACATGGAAGTCACAATGAAGTTAATTGTTTTGTACATTTAATATACACTAAGATGTAAGGATTTCCCTTCCCAGCCATAGAAATTGACAAGCTGCCCTTCTTAGGGACAGACTGGGATAGGAAACAGGGGATGGCAACCAGAAAACCCCGTTTTGAGCTAATACAGCAGTGAGACAACCAGCTGTTTCCATGGTAAACACTCCTAAGGTCCTTCCTTCTCTTATGAAAGTCAGTCTTTCAGAGCCCTATCCTAGCATCCCTCTTTTCCTAGGCTTCAGGAGGGAGTGTTGTAGGTGGTCTTATGTGAAGCCAGTCTGGAGACATGGAACACTTTTGCTCCCTTCTTTCCTGCCACAATACTCTGAATATTTCTCATTTACAGTTAGGACAATAGCTATTATTATTATTATTATTATTATTTTTACAGAAACCACTATTTACCAAATAAGCTCTCTAGTGCTAAGCATCAGACATGTGTCATTGTACAATGACCTGTCTCTGGGATATATGAAGATTTAAATACTACATCTCATGAAAAGACAACCTAGTTACAAAAATGACAAATGGTTTGAATAGGTGCTTCTGTAAGGAAGATATGTAAATGATCAATAAGCATGTGAAAAATGTTGAACATGCATCATAAGCATTAGGGAAATTCAAATCAAGTGGAAATGGAATATCCCTATGTATCTACTAGAAAGGCTATAGAAATCACAAGTATCGGAGAGGATGTAGGAAATAAGGATCCTCTATCACTGCTGTAGTGCTGTGGAAGTTCTTCACACTATTAAACATAAACTATCACATGGTCCAGCAATTCCACTCCCACACCGCTGATGTATGGCCAACATTATTAACAATAGCCTAGAAGTATCCACAACCCACGTTTCCAAACAAATAAGTCATGGTAAGTCTACAATGGAATGTTGTTTGGCCACAAAAGGGATAAAGTAATGCTCTGAAACACACATGCCTTGCAGACACAGCAAATCTAAGAAGCCAGGCGCTCATGGCTGCCTGCTGTATGATTCCATTCATGGGGTATTTCCATAATAGGCAAGTCTACGGAGGAAGAAAATAGATTTGGCGGTTGTCAGAAATGGCGGAAAGAAGAAAATAGGTAGCTACTGCGTTCAGAATTTCTTTTGTGATGAGGAATTATTCTGGGATTAGGTGACCTTGATGCTTTCATAACTCTGTTAGTATACTAAAGACGTAAATTAAACATTTACAAGAGTAAATTTTATGCCATGTGATTTATAGCTCTGTGAAAATTTTTTTTGAATAAAAAGCCCCAATAGCTCATGGCTGAAGTTACAGGATGTTAGTAAAGTTTAAAGCTACAAACCCCTTGAAGGCGTGAGGCGGAAGCGGGTTCGTGAGGGGAGCACACTGGAAGGGAAGAGCCACAGTGGTTTGGGGCTGAGGAGCTGTGCTGGTGAGTGTTGCTGACGGCATTCTGCCACTTTGTGTTCTAGGATGTGATGACTCACAGTGGACCTACGAAAGGCCATGGAGAGCAGAGGAGGAGAGGAAGCCATGCCACCGTGGATGAGGAAATCATGAACAGAGGCATGGTCTTGGTCACAGATGGCAGGGGGCAGAATCTGAAAGCAAAACTGAGCCCTTGGGAGGGCTGTCTCTGTTATTAGAGGTTTCATTGGCTCTCAGGGATTGCTTAAGAGTGCTCAAAACTCAGACTGGGGCAAGCCTGGAGTAACAGCGCTCTAATAGCCTAAAGCATTGTTTTCATTTTTCTCAGCCAATGTTGATCTTCAACCTGTATTAGTTCTCATCCAGTGGGCCGATGCTGTGCCTGCTTCCCTCTTCTGCTTCCTCATGAGATTCCATGAGTTTGGACTGTGACCTTCTTTGCCGGGCCACCCCTGTACTGACTAGGAACTGTCAAACGACTTCTGATCACAACAAACCCATTCCTTTCAGTTTGTCCCTAATTTTGTAGAGAAGTGGGCTATCTATCAGACAATGTAGGTGAATGACTATTACAACTATATAGAACTTTCCAGTTTGTCAAGAGGCTCTCTAGATGGTACAGAAGAGCCATGGAATTGGTGAGATGCTATTGAGAATGACATAAATTTCCTAAGGAATGAACGAGAAGTGATTTTATAGGCCCCAGCCTGCTTTTGAGCCCACTGAGACATATGTGTCCTATGTCCTCCTTTCAACTTCCATTAAATAGTCCCCTCTCACATGGTGGCCATATTCCTAGGGCAGGCAGTGTTCTTTTGTTGGAGTCATGACTGCTAGTAAGAGAACATGTGCACAAAAGCAAAGCCATGCCCGAGCTACTGCTGCAGAGGAGCAGGCTAAACTCAATAGTCTGCTCTGCACATCCATGGCAGTGTTCAAAGCCACAGTTACTCACTCTGTTCCTAAAAATAGCCAATGTAGCAATCTTTAAGTTAGCTAAGTCAATGGGTACATTGTATCTCATTATGATACATCAGAGGCAAGAGGTAATTATTTTTTGGTTTTTCAAGACAGGGTTTCTCTGTGTAGCCCTGGCTGTCCTGGAACTCACTTTGTAGAGCAGGCTGACCTCGAACTCAGAAACCTGCCTGCCTCTGCCTCCCTAGTTCTGGGATTAAATGCATGTGCCACCACTAAGTTGAGGCATTTTTAACATGTCCCTTGAGCATACAATTGTGACATGGCTGGAAAATCTTTGGGCTGAATTAAAAGCAGTGGGGTTTACGCTAATGTACATTCTCTCTCTGCCATATGCAGATTCTGGGCATGTGTATGTGTATTTGCGTGTACATGGAAGCTAGAGGTCAACACTGAGCATCTTCCTCTATTCTTGTTCACCTTATTCTTTTGAGACAATGTCCCTCACTGAACTTCTCACTAATTTAGTAAGACTAGCTGGCCAGCCAGCCTCAGGAATCCTCCTGTCTCTGCCACAGCTACACACTTTTTTTTTTTTTCATTTGAAAGATGGAGATTCAAATTCAGATCCCCTAGTAGCAGGAACATTACTAACTGAGCCATCGCCCAGCCCTGCCGCTCTACTGTATTCTAATCCAATATTTCTTTCCCTCTCCTCCTCTTGTTTTGTGAGACAGGATCTCACTCTGTAGACCAGACTGGTCTCAAACTCACAGAGATCTGCCTGCCTTTCTAATAGATGCTCTTGAAACAAAGTATATATTTGTCTCTGAAATGTAAATATATATGTATATACATATATATATTTTACTCTGGGCTCACTGGTATCCCACTTCTTTACTGGTAAGCATACAATCTCTGATGTCTGGTTTGAATCTGGCATCTAGACACTAAGAAGTCGACCCCTACCCTGATGCCCAGCTCACTGGCCTTGTTTTTTTCTTGACTTTTAGAAGCTCCGGGCTCCTTTATCCAGAGATAAAGGAGCCTTTGTTTGCCCGAAGCCTCTTTTCTCTCTCTCATTTACAATCTTTAGATCCAATGCTGCTCACATCCTAATGAGACACAAAATAGAGACTATGTATCTACAGCTTGACCCCTGCTTGGAGCACACCACGAGGGTGGTTTGGTTGAAGCCAGAGACGAAAACATTAATGAATATGAAGGAGCTTAAGTCACACTGTTGTAGGATTAAGTGGGATTTATGTTGGCCCATCTTCTCTCTATTAAATAGAACTATGGGTGAGATCCCTTTGCTCTGAATCCTTTGAACTCTTTCCCCTAATTCATTGGCTTTCACTTTTGGCTCTGGGTTAGAATTACTCCAAAAATATTAGACACATTCTGCACAAGAGATCCCACACCCAGATATCCTAGCTCCAACACTGCTCACACTCAAGACTGGCTTGTGGTAGAGTCATGACATCAATATTCAAAATTTGGTTTCAGGACCAAAGTGTCAGCATCACTGTCCCTGGGCTAGCTGGAAATAGGTTATCAGGAACTACTCCAGACTTTCTGAGTCAGGATCTCAGAGATTAGGCTATTTTAAAGGAAGCCTAAAGGAAGTTTAAAGGAAGGATTTTGCCATGATAGTTATTGTCTGACACCTATGAAGAAGGGGGAGGACACTGGGATGTCCATCAAACCCCAGAGCCTTTCAGTGCATCTAGTTTACGATACTGAGTCGTCACAGGAAGGAGATCTTTCTGAATTTACAAAGAATGGCTGTAGTCATAAGCTAAGTGCTGCTGCACTCTCTCACACAACGTTGTGTAGCTATTATACTTCTGCTGACACAAGTCAGACGCTAGTTGGTGAATGTTAAAGCTGGGCGTAGGAAGGCATTTCTGTGGCCTTCGTGCCAATTGCTTTTGAGAGTGGCTTGACATGTTACACTATTAGGCTCTTGACGTGTCTGAGGTTAATTAACTTCCATTCTACTGTAAGTCAGGTAGTCTTTTCTTGTTACTCAGAACTCAAGGTGTGCTCCTAATGCTGGGCATTGGTGATTCTTTGTATAAGTTTCTATCATCACTTGGCATCACCATCCAAAGTACAAGGCAGATCACTTCAATGGTTGACTATGTATTAAGACAGCAATTAATGACTGGTTATCAGCGGGGGAAGGTTTTGCCTATCCCTATCCCCGAATAACATCTGGAAATTCCAGGAAATGAATTGGCTATTACAACCTGGAGTTCACATTTAGTGAGCAGAAACCAAGGACGAGGTTAAGTATCCTATGATGTACAAGATGGCTGCCAGAATTCAATATAGCTGAGGCTGGAAGCCCAGCTTTAAAGAGATGGAAAGTTGGATAATTAAAGAAACTTCACATTCCATGTTTGTATTGGAAGAAGTTGACATGTTCTTCAAGGGCTTGAACAATATGGGATACTGTGCTATAGATTTGGTTTAGGCATGACCCTTAAAGAGCTTTCATGGACCTTGTTAGATTACGTCTTCTGCCGTGAGAAAACAGCCAGTAATTGACTTGATTCCTCGTTGTTTCAAAAATAGCCACAGCACTTTGGTAAAGTGATTGTTTCCAGCACTGAAAATAGAAGCTAGGAGGAGGGCCTATTGCTTGGTAACAGAGAACAAAGGCAGGCAGAAACCCTGCATTTCGTGACCTTCACTCTGTGAAAGGCAGAGAGGCTCCCCTTAGGCTCCTTCTGGCATCCCCGCAGCATCTTTCATTCTTTTGGTGGACAGCACTCTGTTACTAACAATTAGAGCAACAGCAAGAACATTAGCTGGGTACTTGTTCTGGGACCCCACTTGTGATGCACAGAGTCAGGAGCTTGGCAGTGAGTTGGGCGTCAGACGATCTACAAGGATGGACTCTGCACAAGGTTCCTGCACACACTGACGTTTGGTCTTGACACTTGCTACTCACTGTGTGATCCTTGGCTAGAAGACTGGCAGCACCTGGAGCTTCCTGTCTGGAGCTTCTGAAGCCTAGGCCCCACCCTGGTTCTCCAGCTAGAATCTGCATTTCACTAAGACCCCTCGGCGGTTCTTACTCAAATTTGAGTATGAGTAAAACTAGCCCAGATTAACCCTAAGCCTAATTCTTGACATTTGATGGACGGGAGCCACATGCCTCAAACATATAATATATATTATGTGTGTGTGTGTGTGTGTGTGTGTGTGTGTGTGTGTATGTATATATATATATATACATATATATATTTAAATGCTGACCTCATCAGTCATAGTAAGCAAAACCAAGTTTCTGTTTTGAAAATTTTTTTACAAATGTAAAGGCTTTGAAACTAAGAGGGATTATCATTGCTATTTTTCTATCAAGGCTTTGGTTTTTGCTATCTTAAGATTAAAAATTGGGGCTGGGGGCATGGTGGTGAATGCCTGCAAATTCCAGCATTTAGGAGGCAGAGGCAGGGAGATTTGGAGTTGAAGGTCAGCCTGGATAACAAAATGGGACACTGTCTCAAAAAACCAAAATAGTTTAAAAATTATAAGTTGGGATCAAAGTTCTTTTTCTAAACTTTTTTTCCAAAATATTGTTAGAAGTCTAAATAATCACAGGCTGCAAGAGCAGTTTGATTTTACAGGGTGCCTCTTTTTGATTATACGTATTTAAGAATGTTTTTTATTGATGATATTAATTGGTTGGGGGAGGGAGGCACATGTGTGTGCATGCACCATGGTGCACGTATTGGTACAGAAGTCAGAGGACAACTTGTAAGTAGTTGGCTCACATCTTCCACCATGTGGACCCTAGGGATCTAGGTTCCATAGCTCAGGTCATCAGGCTTGGTGGCAAGCACCTTTACATACTGAGCCATCTTGTCGGCCCTAGAAGTTTAATTGTGTCAATGATTACAGCCTCCATGTTAACAAAGAGCTCAGAGCTCCTAGTGTTTCTGTCTTAACACTCTAGCACCCCACTGGAATGAGATAAGGAAGCACTACTGTACAACAGGCTATGGGGTTCTTATCATTTCCATACATTCATCTTCTAACAAAATCCACAAGAAAACACGAAGATACTCCCCCATTAATCCTACACCAACCACACTGAACTGAAGAAACAAAACTCTCTCTTTTTTTTTTTCTGATTAAAAAACAAGGAACTGTAGCCACCTTTTGAAGTCTCCGTCTTGTTCTACAGAAATAAGAAGTGACATCTTTATCACCAAAAAAAGAAAACAAAAATCTGTTGAGCCACTAAAAGGCAATTATAAAAAAGCCAACTGTGTCATCCAGAGCACCATGGTAACCAACATCCACCAGGGCATGAAAAAGCAGTTGTTAGTCACTAGAATCAAAGCCAGTTGGCAACTTAGGCTTGCTAAGCAACACCACAAAAATAGCAGAGCAGAGGCGCATTATATGCAGGTCTGACCTGTGTAGCGTGGAATCCGGCTCCAGAAGACTACCCAGGTCTCTCTAGCAACCTGGACCTGGGGCTCCCAATCCAAGT